>JAAAKL020005610.1:0-19058 GCA_010016065.2 Carybdea cf. marsupialis auct. non (Linnaeus, 1758)
ATTATGCTATCATGCATTACACCAAACGATTATATACTTCATTATACTTTTTTCTGCTGTAATATATTATACTGCCCCACAACATTCTATACTACACTCTAAAAGACTAGACTAGACTCTACTATACTATACTATACTATATTATACTATACCATATCATACTTTACTATGCTATACTTTTCTACTTGAGTAGTTTAACATAGAGTGTTGCTTGTACTGTCAACATTTAGGGCTATTTTGCCTCTCTTTTGTTTACGCTGATATTAAGTATGATGTTATGTGATGTATTCTATCAATAACATTCCATTCTGTTGAGAAAGCTAAACCAAATTTCGCTTTCACTTCACGGGACTACACAATCAACTGGCAGCTATCCAATTGCCTACCAGCCCTATTTCTCATGGTGTTATTATTGGTTGAAAGAAACAAGATATCTGAAAATATGCATCACTAGTATTGTAAACAACTCATTCTTCCACACCCTGAACTAAATTTAGACGTCCAGCTTTCTCCCATTGTGACTAGAATTGTTAAAATATAGTCTGCATATTTAACACATCTATTCTGTACTCCAGTTTATGCACTAGGGGTATTTCTTGGTTTTTCAATTAATAACAAAGCTTATATCAACTGTTAGCCTTTTTATTAGCTTGGATGAGGCAGTGCTTGAAATATTCTGTTATGGAAAACAGTCATCCTTGACGTTTTGAATCGAACAAAAGAGCGTTGTTTGAATTCTTTTGTTCTCTCCAAGGACACGTCATTGGCTCTTTGTTTACTTCTTTGATGTCATCGTTAGCGATCACAGCCGACATCAGCGTTCAGTTATGCAAATGAGGTTGATCAGGGGGTAACGTCATTTTTAGCGGTGAAGATCATTCGATAGTGACGCGAGCTTTGAATTGACCTTCAAAGATTTGAAGATAAGGTCGGCTTACACAGGTTTAGTACTAACTTGTATGCATACAATAGTCTGTTCAAATCCTCTTATCATTTTTCATTAAGGAAAGCCCGCCTGCGGTCAACTTTTCGACTCCAAAGCTAGTTGGAAAATCAGTTCTCGGAATCTTTCAAAATGGCGGTATTGCTTGCATGACAGGTTTTGTCATACTCGGAGCTCGGAGGACGAAGTTTCGTTTGCAAATATTTGTACACTAGGGTCAAAAATCTGCAATGTCACTAGCAGAAATCAAAACCTGTTTGAAAAGAAAACAGACGAGGCTGGCAAGTGCATACATGCATATTTTCAAGTCAGGAATATGGAGAAGTACTTAGTATTAAAAATTTCTGAACTCGTAAACAAAATAGAATGTGCTGAATATTTCTTAGCATTTCCTTGAGAGAAACTAGATCCACACGATAAATTTATTTTGAAATTAAGAGATATTCATGCTGAAACTAAATGTGAACTTTCTAGAAAGAAAAATATGCATTAATTCTTGCTCTGCTTTACAATATTTTCACATTTCTCTCATAAATGTGTTGTACATAAGGGATATCCCTGAACGTCTCGCCTAGCAAGGCACTTTACTCCTTATAAAGAATTGATTTCTTTTTAAATGTGTGCCATAGTCTTGTATGACGGCATTCATACCTAGTACCTTCAAAGTGCACTCGCGACCCTTAGACGCGACAATGCTAGTAAATTGAAACTTGATGCCACGAAAACAACAGCAGGAGTGTAAAGGTACGGCTGTCGTACGACTCCATGCTCTTGATGCTAGCGATTGACAATCTCCTATGCGATAGGTGATGTCAATCAAGGTTCCTATTTCCTCTAAAGGAAAAGAGCATCGAACTGCAAGTTTGACGAATAAGGTAAAGAAGTTCTTAGATAGAGGCGTCTAAAACCCTGCCTCTTTTTTAGGAGAAGTTTTGGGATCTCACTCCTGTAATGGTTGGGGATTGGTGTTGCCAAGTTTACATAAGCCCATTGCCAAACCGGTCATGAAAGCTCAAAATTGTTTATCCGAAGTAAATGCGCAATTACGTCCTCTTGTTCGAAAGATTCCCTCGAATCGAGCAGGAATTTCCGGCATTTGTCGAATATGACTCGTAGGAATAATAGAATGAACACTTTCAGGAACAGGCCATTGCATTTTCAAGAAAGACATGAAGAGAAATCCAAAACGACCGGGCTGAGCTGAATACAAATCTAAACAAGGCTTACTTGACTATCAGAAATATATGTTCATTTCTCTATGCAAGATACGTTGTAGTAGTATGCTGTTTTATCAAAAGTAATCGAGGAAGCACTGGACTTGAAATTTGAGAGTGTATCAGGATAAGCACAATTTGTAACGGGGTCTTCTGGTCATTCCAAACAATTTTCCAACATAAGCAATAAACAGTCCAGCTTATGGGTAGACAGCTACAAAAGTCTCCCAACACAGGAGGAGATGTGCAAAATGGCAAAACTAAACGTGGTATTCTTAAAAAATGAGACAAACTTACCAGCTGACAATATACTTTCACGTCTTATACATTTAAAACTTTCATTTTCAAAAAGTAATTTTCTTTTAGCGGCCTATATAATAGCTACTCCACTTCATCCCGAGAGATTGACTATCTTGATGGTAGATTTATCATTTCAACATTAAATATCTTCATATGAGTGGAATGATATTGTCAATTTGTTTGAAAGATCAGAAATACATCAATCACTTTGCAACATTGACCCGTAAACTTAAGAGGTCTAGACCGAGTAAAGTGTCACGTGACGCACGGGAAGTATGGATAATCAAGATGGTAGCATCATAAGGTGTAGAAGTCTAGCGACGTCTATGGATCTGCTCAATATTTTACTGAGTACACGATAGGTAGCATCTTTGTGACGAGCATCAATCAAATTAGTACAACAGGTACTAACTGCTGGTAGGCGATGGCATCATCCTTAAACTTTCTCTCTGGTTTAAAGTTTATGTTCAAAACGAGAAATGACGCTGATTCTAATCAGGTTTGTGTTAATAACACAGTTTTCTGTAGATGACTGCAAGTTTATTTGTGTGGGGATGGTACTGTCATACACCCTCGATCTAAACATTATTTATCATAACATCGATAATAGTTCGATAACGAAGTCTCCACAAACAATGTAGCAACCGCAGGCTGCTTCGATAACAGTTGAAAGGCGTTTGCATACCTTAAGCCAAGATTATGTCAAGCCAGTTGTGAAACTGGTATCTCAAAATAGTTTTCTAATCTGTAATCCATCAAACGTTTTTCAACTTTTATTTTCTCATAAGAAATGGAAGTATTCTGAAACCTGTGTACTTAAAGAAGCTGCCCTCTCGGTTAAGAGCTTTACAAATTGCTTCATTAAGCCAAGTAGAGGTGGGAACACAGCCTTTTATTCAGTTAACTGACCGAGTCTTTACGGTTTCAGACTCGTTTACTTGTTCATAAACAGTTTGATATATACTAATGGCAGATATATCCAAAGTGCTTTATAATACATACTGTGTCAACAACAAACAAACAATCGACAACCCAAAAAACAACAACAACCACGAAAAACAGCAATAAGAACAACAAAATTTAACAAAACCATGAATAATAACAACTGACTGAAAAAATTGTACAATAACAAATTAACTTAACAATTAACAAATCTATGGTTTAGAATTTGGCCAAGCGCTGTATTTCTGCAAAGAATAAAATCTGCTGTTCGTACTGCACAACTTGCAATCTTTCTCGAGAGTAGAGGAATATAGTGACATATATCATATAATAATTTTTTTTAAACTCATGATGTATTTTATTCACATATATAATAATAATAATAATTTTAATTCAATGTCATATATTTATTCTCTAACTTTACAGAGAAATAAGCTCAACATTGTGCATATCATTCTCACTGTTTTCGCCCATTACGACGGGGACAGCAAGACTTTATAGGAGTAGATATTCATTTTACATTGTTACAAAAACAATAGAAACACATTTTAAAAAAGGAAGATAAAGAAGGGGAAGAAAGCAGCCAACAAATAGATTAAACACTCAAAACTTTAATTAGTAAAAGTTAAAGTTTTCTGGGTCGGGCCAATTCTTTTTTCTCCTGCAAAACATGCCACACGAAAAGTGTAGGGCCACTTCAGTAAGTTGGTCGATAAGTTCCGTACTGTCAATGCCATGTTTCCTTAGTTACGTTTCAAACTTTGAAATATTTTTCGAATAAAAACCTAGTGTCCATACTTCTAACGTTCATACTTCTTGCTTGTACTTATAAGTTCATAGTAATAACAACAATAACAACAATAATAATAATAATAACAACAACTTTTTAAAACTTTTATTTATTCATTCTCTGTCTGCCATTACAATTCCAGTACTCACTTACAAATAAGGTATACAGGAATGAGTATGGTACATGTCTCCTACAATGTCAAGAGATCTGGTTCGGGCCATTCCTTATCTTTCTTACAAAAGATAAAATAGGCAGTTCTAATTGTAACAAGCAAAACCTTTCTCAAAAGATACTCCTTTTTAGATATCTTCAGGTAACATGGACATGAAAGACTGACTTTCAATAGCAATTCCTCCTATTGCACTTAAACTTAAATTAATAAATGTACAATCGTATTTCTTTTTTAAATCATTACATAGAGAACTATATTTCAGTAACTTGCGATCATAGTTCAATTTCAAATTCGTTTCAAACCCTATTGTAAGTTCAAAAATATAACATGATAATAGTAATAATAATAATAATAATAATAATGATTATCACTGAAGGTACCATTACCACTAAAGAATTGCATAAGAAGAATGCAGAGAGATTAGAGAAAGATTGGATTGAAAAGAAGATGTATGGACAGTTTATGAGAGAACGATCAGAAAATGTAGATGGTGTTGGCTATCCAGAAATGATACTAAAGTTGAAACAGAAGCTCTATGAGATGGAAAAGTGTGACGTCATGATTTTGAAAAAGTTTGAATTACGGGGAAAATATGCAATTTTCATGTTGCCCTATTAGTTAGACCGTCAATGGCCAAAATTGGCAGTGTTTCCCTTTCCCAACTCCGAGATATCAACTTTCAGACTTTTATATATCTCTAACAGAACCTTGTTGTTTGATGCTGGTTCCTGACGTAAGGAACCAGAGAATATCAACAGAGTTTCTAACGCCTCTAGTTTAACCACTATATACACTAAAGGTCTGGTATTTTGGGAAACAGCCTATTTCGGGGAGCCTTTTATATATCTGGAGTCAAATCTTGCTTTTTCCAAAACTTTTGATTTGTGACGTCATCACTTTCCCTCCGCATTGTGTGCAGCACAGGAACAAGCGCTTAGAACAATCTATGTCAAGAATCACATTGACAAAAATCATGACAGTCCGATGTATGGAATGTGTGAGGAAAGAGGAGGAAGCGTGAAATATCTTGTGAGCGAATGGGAAAGACGTGCACAGAAAAATAGAAGAGGCAACGTGACAATGTCACCAGAAAAGTTCATTGGGATTTGTGCAAACAGCATGGATTTGAAGAGGGAGAGAAGTGCTTTGAACATACTCCTGAGGGCACAGTAGAAAGGTATAGCTTCAAGCTATACTAGGACGTCAATATACGATGTTCTTGTCCAGCCAAAATCAATAAAATGTAAAGAGAGGAATAGCGAAGGCCAAGAACCGAGGGTGCTTCTGTATAGCCTGTACTAAAGTTGAATCTCTGCAATTGGGTTTCGATGGAATCTCTTCTGTGATAATGAGCGGCTTCCTTCCTCCTGATATGTTAGCTGCAGTATGTCACCGAAGCTAGGAAGTCAGACGTTGTTATTGTTAAGAATGAGAGAACATGTACTATTGTGGACATTGCCGTGCCTGCCGATGCACAAGTAGGAGAGAAACAAAGAGAAAAAATAGAAAAATACCAAGATTTGAGATACCAAGAGAGAAATAGGAAGGATCTGGAGGATAAGAAATAAACAGTTAGTGCCAGTAGTGTTAGGGGCCCTTGGGAGTGTGACAAAAGGATGTGAGAAATGGATTAAGAAGCTCGAAATTCCATGTAACATTGCTTAGATGCAAAAAACTGCCTTGTTGGGAACCGCAAGAATACTCAGAAAAGTCTTAGAAGTTTGAAAAGAGGACGAGGACCCTCCTGTTGGCCCTTGGTCATTAGTTGTGACTCGACTAACAGGGTTATATTAAGGCTACAAGAACAGCCGGAGCATCAGTTTTAACGGACTATAATAATTTTTTTTTCAAACATCGTATTTATTTATTTCATTGACTAACTACAATTTAAATAATCACTTTACAGGCATATCAACAATTTCTTAATACAAGCTATATACACAACAATTTAACCATGAAACTATAATAACAAATTTGTGAAAAGAATATGAACTAGCCTAGCAAATAAGAAAACTTTATACTAACAAAGTCACAAACATGTTAACAGGAAGTACGAAGGACTTTGTTACCAAGTTAACGAGTCTGGAGTGTTCCAGTCTTTGTCCTTGCAACCAAACAAAAAGTATGTAGCTCGAATGCAACATACAGATAGCTTCTTAGAGATGTAAAAGGATTCTCTTTTACTTATGCCAATATCCGCCATGAAGTTAGTGAATGATTCAGCTTCTTTAGCTACTGATCCAATGGCCCCCATACTGAGATTTACAAATCTCACAGAATATGATGCTCTTAGTCGGGTACAGAGTTCATGGTACTAAATAATAATAATAATAATTGTATTTTTTAAACTTCAGTGCCATATATCTATTCTGTAAATTTACTAGAAAAAATAAGCTTCAACATCGTACATATCATTCTCACTGTTTTCACCCATTACGACGGGGACAGCAAGATTTTATAGGAGTGGAAATTTACTGTACATTGGTACAACAACAGTACAAATATAGTCAACATCAACAAAAAACTCCCCCAAAACAAAAAAACACAGAAAAAGAAAAAGAAGGAAGGGGATAGAAAGCAGATAAATAAAAAAACACCAAAGAAAACTCAATCAAACTTAAAAACAAACATACTTAAAACTCAAACAAAGTCGAATTTTTTCCGGATTGGGCCAATCCTTGTTTCTCCTGCAGAACATGTAATACGAGGAGCGCGGGGCCACTTCCGTAAAGTTGCTGACGAGTTTTTTACTGTTAACGCCATGTTTCGTTAATAATGATTTATATTTTGAAATGTTTTTTGAATGAAAGCCTAATGTCGATACTTCTAACGTTATGACAGTAATCTTTTTGCTTGTGTCTACAAGGTCACTTCGAAGTTTTCTGTATTTATTCTCTTTATAATCCTTCGATTGATTTAATTTGTTTCGAAGCAGACTGTCTGTTCTAAGACGTTACCATATTGCCCTCCGTTAAAGCCATGTCTGGGCGTAAGATTATTTTTACGTACTGAAGTAACTATTTCAGATTTCCTACCATTCTCTAACCCCCCTCCTTTCTTCAAAAAGTATTCTAATAACATCAAGTAAACGTATATTACCAAATGCTCAAAAACAGCCAGCCAAATGTTTGGGTTAGAACCAGATGATAAAAATTTAAAGTAGTCCCAATGTTATTTTGAATTCTTCCCCAACTAACAGTTAAATCGTAAACATACAATTGCTGTTCTTCTTGTCAATTAGCGTTTGAAGGAAACGATTAATAACAAAACATCCATTGCGGTATCAATTTTCAACAACATTTTTACTTGTTTTCTAAGGGGTACGGCACCGATGTCTAAAACAGACTGGATCGATACATCCCATTGTTTTCAACAGCGAAATTTGTAGTCACGAATACTAGTTCCCGTAAGTTAAAATAGGGCGGCAAGGTCCCCATGTTACGTAACATTGTTTATCACCTGTGTTTATTGGGTACTAAAATGCCGTCCAATGACAGACCTCACTTTGAGACGGAAGATGCTCGATCCAGATCCTTGTTTAGAGTCCAGTTTGGGTGCAGTCCCAGTGTTCTTACAACCTCCTATTCATTGGAAAACTACTAATCCATGTCAACTTGGAGAGGGAGGGTATAAAAGCCTACTCTGTATTTCATTAAATGGCTCTATTTTAACGTGAGGAGCAGTTGCTTTGTTATTAAGTGACCTTTCTCAGATATCATGTACCTTACGTAGTTAAAAAGGCGTATTCTTTCTCATAGCGACTGTCGTTGCTTGATAGTAGGGATAAATTAGAAAAGTTCTCTGTATTTTTCTTTAAATGATCTGCTAAGAAATAGCATTTTTCATAAGGTTATATTGCCAGAGTAGTCCGAACGCTATTGTGGTGTCTTTGTAATGCCGAGGGAAATTGTGATGTCACGATCTTGAAAATGTTTGAAATTATGGAAAAATACTCGATTTTCATGTCGCTATTTTAGTAAGAACGTCAATGCCCAAAATTCAGAGTGTTTCCCTTTCCCAACACCAAGATATCATCTTTCCAAGTTTTGAATCTCTCTAAAAAGACCTTATTATTTAATGCTGGTTCCTAACTTAAGGAACCAAAGAATAATAATAGAGTTTTGACCAAGGATTTTTGAAATTCAAACGCCTCTAGTTTAAATACTATATACACTACAGGTCTGGTATTTTGGAAAACAGCCTATTTCTTGATTGCCTTTAGATATCTGGAGTCAAATCTTACTATTTCCAAAATCTTTGATTGGTGGCGCCATTACTTTCCCTCCGCATATAGACGCCACTAGTGCCAATCCTCTCCATGTATATGGGCGTTAAATAAGAAAATGTTAAGAAGATCTGGATGAAGAAGAATATACACTACATTGTCTGTAGTAAAGCTGCCTTAACTTAAACGGCGTTTTTATCATGTTGACAAATTTAAAACCACTTTCGCAACAGGTTTTCATCATTCAACCGCTTTCTTTCTTTATTGTTCGGTATAGTTAGTAGTAAATATTTAATGGCATCAAATACATTATTTTACACGTCTTGAACCTGTTCTCAAAAGACATTTTTATTTTAAATTTGTACTTTGACCATTTTTATTATCAGAGTTGCTAGTAAAAGTAACAATTTTCTTTGCACATAATCATTTATATCAGTTTAACTCAAAATTATGTGCAGATATTGTCGGTCTTCAAACGTGTTTTACACTTCGTCAAACTGAGTGACTGAGATCGAATAAAGTGTCATGATTCAATGCTCTATCTGCTTGTCAAAATTCCAATGCCATAGCATTAGTGGGTCTGGAACAAAGTGGGAAGTTCTTAGAGACAAAATTAGATGCAGATATTGTCTGTCTTCAAACGTGTTTGACACTTCATCAGACTGAGTGACTGAGATCGAATAAAGTGTCATGATTCAATGCTCTATCTGCTTGTAAAAATTCCAATGCCATAGCATTAGTGGGTCTGGAACAAAACGGGGAGTTTTTACAGCTCCTCAATGCTTCAGAATCCTCTCAAACTTCATAATATACATAATCAACTGCATGAGTAAACAATTATTACATAACTTACTCTCAGGTAGTAAACTTTCTCAACTGAAGAAACCACTCACGCACTCACTAATCCTCGAGCACCGAGCAGTGCGTAGAGCCAACATGAAACACAAGTGCTCGCCAGTGCTGACGATCGGCAGCGAGCTGTTCCGCTTGAGGTAGAGGTACTCCACAGGATAGCAGATCTTTGGCTACGACATCAAGCCATCGAGTGCAAGGTGCACCTCGTGGGCGTCTCCATCCTGCTGAAGAGGGACTAAAATCCAGAACTGGGTGACTCGGAGGCAGGCGCAGGATATGTCCATATCATCGCACCCTTCTTTGAGCGGTTAAAACTGAGACTGGTGGTTGTTGCGTCCACGTTGTAGCTCGTTATTCGTGACGTGCTGCCACTATCGGATTCCTTCAATTCTTCTAAGTGCTCTACTATCGAAGCCGCTCTAACGCGATGTTAAGGTTTTGTTCAGTGGCCAGGTTTCGGAGCCATAAATAGTTCCGGCAAGACATCCGCGTTGTAAATACGTAATTTTGTTCTGCGAGACATTGAGCATTGATTCCATAGGGGTCTGTGAAAGGATTTCATTACTCCGGTCGCTATTCTACGTCTTTTATTGACTTCATGCAAGAGATCACCATTATTAGTGATGGTTGAACCCAAATACGTGAAGGAGGTACCTAAAGAAACCCACATCACGTAATCCAGAAGCAATGCTTCACGTAACAGCCATGAACAGTATTATGTATTCTTGTGATATTAATCAGAGACAGGTTTCCCTAATGATAACTGGAAGACTAATTGAGATATTGCGATAACAAACGTTAAGAGCTATCAATTGTTTTTTTGTGTCATATTAATTGACCTCCAGTTGAAAACGCAAGAGCTTGATAAGGATAGGCAAGGGGCAAAACATTCCTAGCTTTCTAATACAAAAAATAATTTCTTGTCTTCAGCAGATACTTATTGACAATAGACTGTGACACAAAAAGGTTCCAGGGTGTTTCATACTTGGCACGTTTCTCATCCGGAGGAGACTATAGTTCATATTTGAGGGAAAATGAAAGAACCATATTTGATACAAAGATGTGCAACTTGCTGATGATTTTTGAGTTAATGACATTCTATCAGAGAAAGTGCTTCTTTTTTTTATATGCATGTCTAAGAATGTGTGTTCCCATCATGGAACATCCCATTTTCTAAGTCTTTGATAGCAATGTTTAGATGCTATTGCCCTCAAAGTATGGGCGTCCTACTTCTAAAGCAGCTCTAAACAGAAGTGCTTTTATATAGCTGTGGTGTGTAGGTGTGCTTGTTTTGGATAAGGAGAGTAGAGACCTTTCAAACAAAATTATTAAATATCTTTTCCCCGAAAGGCAAAGCCATCATTTTTTGTCATCGTAACAGTGCCCCTATATATATATATATGGTACACATGAAGAAGGTTTTTTAACCGAAAGCTTTGTAGTGAGCCTCTAGGCATTTTTTAGTTTTCTGTATATATATATATATAGCTTGCCTATGTGTTATTTTAGTGAAGTGCATATTACTTTAACATTTATCGCATACAGGGCTTAAAAGAAGCATCAAACAGACATTGAATCAGTGCAATAAAGTGAGGTTAATTGAGGTTAGTTGTATTGGTAGGAGGAAACAATCCAGGTAAATACGTTCCAGGCACCCAATTCAATTACTCTGGAGAGGAATTTTTATGTCAGTATGACAACAAGAACGCCATACCGATGATCAGACTGACTTGAATATGTTAACAGGTCTACAACACCTTCTTTATCAGATGAGATATAGTTAAGTACTGGACCCTAGTTTCCAGGCATTACGTGTACAAGTATTTGATTTTACCTGCTATCAAGTAAACTCTGTAGTCCTACAAACACATGAGAGTCCTACGAGCGTCCTGTATTGCTATTTACTAAGAATATTGTCAATTTAGATCAAGTCTCCTGATACTGTATTAGTCATCTTCAAAGATAAAATAACTACAAAAAGTTACATTAGGCTAGTAAGATTTACAGCCATAAAGGAAGATAAATCTTCAAGGTTGTGAAACAAGTTGAAGATCAAAGCATTCCAACCTGATTGTTATCAAAAGAGAATCAACAAACTGCTCTCAAAACTGTTTGATTCCTTCCACAGAAGATATGATTTACTGCCAAACTTTGCATTCATTTGGATAACAATCTGCAATCAATAAACATTTGGATAATGAATTTGCTGAAATCAGATTCCATAGAAGAAAGTCAGAAGAGCATTCAAAGTATGAGCTAGACTCTTATAAATCTATCTCAAATTGTAATCTTAAGTCTAATTCGTGAAGTACGTAAGATTAAAGCTCACCGCGCGAGGAACATCCTCAACGAGCAGGTGGTAACATTGTTACTGTATGCGTAAACGTGTTACCTTTTAAAGCTCGAAGTCAGGGTGCATACAGTGAAAAACATCTCACAAAGATCAGTCCATGAAAAAATAACCATGATCGTTTAAAAAAATGGCCTTGATTTTACACACGCACATAGAACAGCTTGTTTGTCAAGTTATCTACCAGCAACACCTTGAACTCCATAAAGACTGGGTTATTTTTAGATTGCCAGGACTCGGGGGAGGGCGATGGGCTATTAGAACCTCGGCTATCTTTATGCTAATAACCCTGTGAAAAAGTGTCACATGGGTAAAAAAAGCAGTCTGATTGTTGATTGACCTATTAGCTCTTGAAAGCTAACCCTTATCAAAATCAAAAGTATAGAAAAATACTTACATGCAATTGTCATTCCTTAGGTTTTCGAACCAGTACTTGACATGGTGGACTTTCAAACTCAGCTGTACCTCTAAAATCATATGTAGCAGAATGATACGAATGTGGATGATTTAATACTTCTTAATGAGGATAAGCAGAGGACTGGGGTTCTTAATCAAACTTTACGTCGTGTTTGAAGTATTTGTAAATTCTTGAGTAGACTTCTCATTGATTGAGATCTTTCTGCAGGACAAGAATCCAAGGTTACAGACAACATACCCAGCTTTGAAAAGATATTCTAGAAAGAGACAACATATAAACATTGGGACATAAACCCGCACACAAAAAATCTCTAGTGTGCTTTACTTCTTTAGCAAGGAGGACCATAAAGATCGTATTTTGATGATACCTTGAAATAATCAACTTCTTGATTCAAACGTTACATGCTCGTTCGCATAGAAAGCCTTACCGCTTTAGTACTTAAATCTCTTCTCCGCTGGACAAGATCTCAAACTCTCCTCTTTGCTTTAAGAAATGTGACGTCAATATCTTTCTCTATTTGATACGAAAATCGTTAAGGCTATTATATTGGACAGATGGTCACCATGATCGATATGGTAGGTCATGGGCATAGATTCTGGGGGGGGGGACGGGGGAATCATCTCCCTCACTTTTCACGATGGGAGAACAACAATTGCTTTATCGCCCCATTTTTGGGCACCGAAATGTCAAATTGTTCACGTTTAATACTTTTGTCCCCCCTAACATTCTTACAGCGATATGCGCCCATGTGAGGTAGGACGTAGGGGACAACAACATGGTCATCGTACATTTAGCAGCTAATACATTCACTGGACCTTACTTTATCCATTCGATATGGAGAATCTCAAAACATGATATCACACGGAACGCTGATGAACTATGAATGTACTCAAATTCGTGTAGAGCAGCATCTTCATGCCATCTACATAACCTCGAGGTCGTCTATATATAGAGTCTTCTTCTACTCCCGATTTTACCTAGTACGATCTCGCCAAAAATCTTTAAGCGCTTAAAATTCTGTCTACTTAAAATCGTAATTTGACGTAATTTTATTTGGTCCGTAAATGGTTGTTGGGTGGCCTGTTAATTACTTTATTATGGTGTGCGATCAAAAACAACCTTAACATGGTCCATTGCTTATCTTTCTATGACCTTTATATGGCCTGAAGGTGGTATCTATGCTATCTTAATGTAGTCTACCTGCTACGACCTTTGACCTTAATACTTTCTCTGTATGACCTCTTAGGTGTTTCGGGTGGTCTACATGGTTTATTAAGCGTTCTACTCCAAATCTTTCTCTGACCTATACATTTTCTGAATATAACTTCTGTATGACGCGCATGTGGTCACAATACGACCCCTGCCTCCATCACCGAACTTCTTCTCGATATTTTGTCTATGACTCCTACGTGTGTATATGACCTTACTATCATCTCTATGACCTTTGACCTTAGTACGGTCTCTTTTTATATGTATTAATAAACAGCTGACTCAGGTAGTCCCTTACGCAATGGTAGTCTATTTTGACGAAAGCTTGCATTTTAAAACCAATTTATCTTAGTTATAGTTATCCTTGCGGATGCCTGATATAGCCCAAAAATTACGGAATCACATCGAGGCCCTTTATAGGTCCGACACACCCAGGGGTGGCGGGGTAATGGCCCCTCCACTTTTGCCATGTACATACATTACAGTTATATTGAGCAAAATGACCCTTTGATTTGATAAACGGAGTGCATCTATTGTAGAAGTGGTAGTGTGGGTGCCACATTAAATGTCAATTTGACAACTAATGCTTTATTGAAGCACGACCTCCCTGCAAGTTTTTACGACTCATCTCACGTTTTAAGAATATGTTTATAATTAGAAAATTAAGAACTATAAAACTGCACGAAACACCGAATCCACTTGTAAATGAATTCGCTACTTCGTGCAATTTTATTATTCTGTACCATCAACAAACTTTTCAAATTAAGAACTCTGCGCTACATTTTCATAAAAAGCGACAAGTAAAGAAAACTATATGCAAAAAACAAGAATAGAAAAACCAGAGTAGATTTTAACAATCTTTACGGGACCATAGGCTACAAGAGAAGGAAGTAAATAAATAGATTTGTGCCCTTGTACAGTAACTGCTTCAGGCAAAGGCAAAGATTTCTTCCTCAATTCAGAATTTGTTGAACGGTTTAGAAATCGCACAGAATTTTTAATAGTATAACTACAGACTGGGAAGTGAATTTTATATATTATATTATATCTGGGGATTAAAGGTGGGAAATATTAAATAGAATGTCAGTTTAAGTATTACTAAATAGGCTAAGCTTCGGCACGGGGTGAAGCAAATGTATAACTAACGCGGCAACAAAAAGCTATAATTAACCGTCCAGGGACGACGATATCTTCATGAGAAATATGGGATTTAAAACACACGTTCCTTGCAGCTTCGCCGTCTTGCAATAAAGAATCATGATCAAGCAGATTAGTGCAGAGGAGCAGACACTCACTTCAGTTAACCTTTACAAACTACATTGAGGGAATAAAAATTGCAGTTTCAATTTCTATGGAGTAGCTTTTATAATAAACAATTTTGTGGGATTAATATCTCCTTTGATATCTCTTCCGATGTGGTGTAAAATTATTTTGTATCATTATTTTTCATCAAAAATATCAAGAAAAAATATTTTATTTTATTATCATGTATACACAAGATTTGCTGATGTATTAAAGTGTTGTCAACACGTTGCAGACAAGACACCTGGCTCTACCATCACGTCACAATCTAAATCTACTCTTGCTTGTGAATACGAAATACCACAACTTTAGTTCTCATAATTATGTCTGTTAAAAAAAGGAGAATCAGTGCCAATGTCTGGAGCTATTAACTTGGCTTGTTAATTTGGCTGGTACTGGCAACAGCCACACGTATGGCACGCATTCGCTTTAAAACCATCTTATTCAACGTACAAAACGAGAAAATCAAAACCTGTTTATTTGCGGCTTCACCATAATGACGATTGCAAACGCTCTCGTTAACAGTTGCAAAACAATGATAGCAATACTTTAAAATGAAGAGTCTCTTGTTGTATTGAGCAGGTTGTCCTCGTTTGAGTTGTTAATATTCTAACAATTTGCTTGGTCGATACGTCATCAAGAGGTACCCTGGCCACATTCTTTGCTTTGACTTCGGACATTTCCGGCAGACAGATGGAAATACGTTTAAAAGTCCATTAAAGTAAAATTCACTCTGCTAGAACGAAGGTTATCAGAAACATTCAACAAGAAACAATTTGGAAACAGGGGGGACGATAAACTACCATCTGTTTAAAAACTTGTTACTCATATTAAACTTCTGGCACCAAAGTATTTCTTTTTAAGTAAAAATCTACAAAATTTTATATTTTCAATATATCAAACTGTTTACTGAGAAATATGTGAAAATATAAACCGAAATTTACAACCACATGCCATTGGAGTGATTACTTCTCTTTACATAGTTCATTTGTTAAGGTATTTACTAACTACACAAGTCCCCCGTAATATATTTTGGTAATTTCAATTTCATGACCCCCTGGTCATAGCAGGGATTCTTGCTAAACGGTCTTTTGTTTTATGCTGTGTCTTCCTGTGACTGTGAACAATTCAGTCATCAGTGTTAGGTTTCAATAGACTGCACTCTGTATGTAATTGTCTGTGCCCACACCCGCCCGTCCAAGCATATATAGCTCTGTATTCGAACTTGTTGCTCTGAATACAGCTAGGCCAAGGTACAAAAATATACGACAAAAGGTAAGACTTGGGCCTTCTTTTATAATGCCTACATGTAAATAAACCTTTAGCTTAATAATAAGATTAACTTAAGTACGCTTTTATTTGTAACAAGTTACAGATGGTAGTGTTTTAGACCAATTTACTTTCCAAGGTATGGAGAAAGATATTGAATTTGATGAGAATATAGATATGAGAAACGATGCGAATATAGATATTCCAGCATCTAATTGAATGAATACTATAGTCATTATCAATGACAGTTGACCTTATTATGCCTGCTTTATCTGTCAAGTTCATCATGAGTTTGTTAATTAGTTAATTAACATTTTTTGTAAATAGTGTTTGCGGGAGTTTACTGTTAATAGCTCTGTAACTAAAACGAGTTTCATTTGTTGTCAAGAGGAAAGTAAGTACAGAGAAAAATTTTTGCTATGAATTAAACATCTGTTTAGAAGTTGATAATAATAAATGTTACAAATTTGAACATAGTTAATTCCTTTTCTCACTAAAACTAAATTGATTCCTATTTTTCATGCATATTTCTATTTTCCTTCTTAAGGTTAAAAATACAACGAATAAACAATTATCACAATCTAAAAACCGTTAATATTTTAGTCTGATAACTGATACTAATACACCCGTTTTTACTACTAGATAACGGTCAGCGGGGAACGCTAATGTAAAATTTAAAAGTTCGTTTTATGGCCTTTGTACTGTTGCAATTACTTACAAAAAGATAGCAAGGCAAAAGTCTGATAAATACCTCTTAACGTGTTTGAATATGATGATAATAATACTGTTATCGAGAAATACATATCAGTCTTTTGCTGCCTTGATGCAGGTATCAAACACAGCCAAAAAACTAACTGTTTTAATTCAGTGCTGTGAAGACTGATATCAAGATAATTATCATCATCTACAAGGACAATAAAAAGTTACCTCGCTCATCATTTAAGCAAGTGTGTATCTATGTATGTAAATACGCAATATTATATGCGTCAGGCAAACAAGTACATTACGTTTCGGCGTAACTGAAACAAAATCTTTATTACCTGTTTAAAGTCATTGACATTTTCAAATTCTCTTGTACTATAAAACAAATAATATTTTTCGTAGTCGTATCTATTTTCTTCTTTAAACGTGCTAGTTTAAAGAAACATAAAATTTAACAAACCGTAGTAACAGATAATAGCATGAGCTGGTATCTAAAACATAACAAAGTCAGACAAGGGGAAAATCACTTAAAGTAACAAATCGTGGAACAGTTCTAAGAAAGATTGTACAAGTCTCGTGTAGTGTTCGTTTTGGCGATTCTGTTCTGTTTTTAAAATAAAATCTAAATTTACGATTTGGAACTAGTTTTAAATTGGTATATTTTCCTCGACATTATGAAAAAGGGTGATTAGATCTCCTATTCCACGAAAAGCCAGCAAATAATCAGTCGACAAGCAGCAACAAATTTGCAGTTATCAAAATACAGTTATATACTGCTCAGAGTTTGTTTATTGTCGTTAGAAATGAAAGACAGATTGCAAATAAGCACTCAGAACAAACCTTGCATTTGAAATCTAGCATAGATCAAAATTTAATTCACGTTTAGGTTTTTTCAAATATTTTCATGGGAAGAGAGAGAGATCTCCCGGTACAGTAAAATTTAGTAGCATGTATATAATAAAAGCAATTATTTTTTGAAGAGAACATTAAGACATGTTTATTCCTTATGATTTAATAGATAAGGTATTTAATTTAATTTACAAAGTCATGAACTACTTTTGTACAGAAGCCTCATGTATTGCGTCCACTAAAATCACGTCTCTGCCTAGAGAACAGGGCTTTATAGTATACAAAGTAATAACATCTGAAGACAAACAAAAAAGTTATTTTATGTTGATACAACTACATATAACAAAGTAATAATATATAGAAATGAATATCACATATGCTGATACAAAATTCGTTTCGAAATTACAAATATGTATAAAAATATGGTGACAAGAAATGGTTTATAAAACGGAATACTAAAAGATAAGGAATCGAGTTCAACACCCTAATAATAGCGATTAGATTTCACGACATTTGATAAGATTGATGATCTCTTGAAGGATATATCTTGACATTATACGATATTTTGACATATATATATAGATATAACATATATATATAAATATATATACATATATTCTGCTTGATGGTAAGCAATAGAATTAATATTTAATAGAAAAAAACCTACGGTACGTAACTAGGACATTGTTCAAGGGAAATAAAGGCAATGATACGTCACAATTACCATAAATAGAGTAATTACCTTCCAATTAAGGTTTTACCAATATTTCGAAATCCAGTGAAATGGAAATTGGCCTAACAGCGTACCTTGTGCGACAAAAGGTGTTATACAAATCTAATAACAGATGCTATGAAATTCATTTATTTTAGACCAAAAAATAAGCAGTAAATAAATAAATTAAAGAATAAAATTACAGAAGGCAAGATAATTTCTTCCTTTTACTCTTCACAGTTTATTAGGCATAAAGATGAAGAAGGCAAAAAGAAGGACCCCGGCACTTGTTTCGTTACTAATTGTATTTACAAAGACGATGTGAAGTAAACGGTATCTATGACTCAAAGCGAGTTAGTAGAAATACGTTCATAGCTTTAGTCATTGTAGCGGGAAGGCAGGTTGTAACAGATGCCAGAATAAATATTTATATTCAAGAAGTCAGACCATTCCTTTAACATATATGTAATAATTTGTGAGCTATGTAGTAAGAAGGCGAGTGGTATTGGTATTAGATGCCTCATAAAACGAAGAAAACGTGTTTTCTGACCATTCCTGGAATCAAGTTGGCATTTTTCATATATCTACATTTTCACGATTTTAACATTTGATGTAATTTTTTAAGTTAAGCATTACAGCATCGTGAATATGATCAAAAAGGTCACATTAAACAACAAGGGCCATTTCTTGGTTACATTGCGGTAAGAGGGCAACCTTCCATCAAGCATTCACTTTCTACTATATATCACATCCAACACCTTCAATCTTTTTATCCTTGATTTATTAACGTCATACCTGATGTCAAG
>JAAAKL020005611.1:0-19058 GCA_010016065.2 Carybdea cf. marsupialis auct. non (Linnaeus, 1758)
AACACTAAAGGTAGTGCTTTGACACCAGGTGTTTATTGGATCACGTGATTTACGTGAAAAGGATAACGTTGATTTCTTACGCACTTTGAAACCTAGCTCCTTCTTTGATAGTGTTTTATTATGTCACTTACTGTTGTCTTTTTTGTGCTTATGTTTTTTCAAATATTTGGTATAAGAGCATGGAATTACCTTTTTATAGTTAATGGTCCAATTTATTCCTAGGTTCTGCATATGAAAAAACAGGAATTGATAAAATCGTACAGAAGATTCTTAAAGGATTCTTTGCCACCTTTGCGTCCTTTGAAAAACAAGTTGGATTTTCTGTCTCGAACGCTTGCTACAGTAAAGAAAACGAGAAGAACGCGATTGGCAGGCCACAGCCGATCTTCGGATGTTACAGGATTGATAAACGCTGCTGAAGTATCAGCGTACCGCGATAAAACGGTTAGGCATGATGATGGCAATAACTGTACGGATGATGAGACACGAGAGTTTATAGACCCTCCAGGAAGACAAACAAATCTGTCAGATGGGTTGAGGACACTAAGAGACAATACTGAACTCAATTTACGTCAGTTAGATGGAAACCCTCGTAAAGATATTACCGGTTGCGGTAGCGGAAATTGTCCTAACACGGATTGCAAGAGTATCAATCAAAGCAATGGCAATGGAGAGATGGATAGTGAAATTTGGTTAGATCTTGACAATGAACATGACCAAGGCGATAGTAACAGTGATAATGACGACGAAGACAGCAACGCATTTCTTACGTTCGGTAAGTTGCTTACACTAGAAAACATTTTTTGACATACCCAATATCCCACTTCTGACGTCATATTCTTCTCATTTGATATTTAGTGAGACATTTATGAAACTACATCACAAACTATTAATAATTCAACAGTAATAATCAACTTCCTTATTGCAAGAGCTTCTCAATCAGAGTCAAAAAGGTTGACAGAATCCAGATAGAGGTTATTTCATAATGGCTGCTAGTAAAAGAGTCTTTTATAACAAATCTTATCTTAACAATTACTAGCGGTTGTTCGCAGGATACTTTCACATGCATCCCTTATAAAGTTCTCCTTACATGATTGACAGAATATAGTAAGCGAAAATGTAACGTGATGGAGGCATAGGAAGGAGCTCCTTCTCCAGCATAGTCAGCAATAGAGCAGTTCTCTACCAGATGGCCTGCAATGGTCATGAAGTGTCACGTTCTATCATTTTCCAGCGTAAAGAAATTGACATTGGATCAGATGGTTTTTATTGATTTGACACAAAAAGAACCTTCAGAGACACAATTGCTTGGTTACGTAATAAATATTAGAGAATTTGAGGTGGAGGCAAATCCCTGGATAGCACAAGGTGCATGTGGCACTGAACGTTGGGATGATTCGGTAGACGTCATCATCAAACTTCGTTTTTGTTAACCTTGATGTGTTTGGTTTGCAATCCCAATGGATTTCACTCTACTACCACTGCCCCCCCTAAAAAAGTGAAGTCTGAACACCCATGAATACTCTGTAAAGTAAGCACCAGAGTGATTGTTTAATGAGCCATTTGATTAGCATGCAAATAGATTGTCAGGGGGGTTAATCGTCGATAGTCTAACAGTTAATCTTCATATTTCACAGTTCTGTAGATTTGTTCTCGGGGTGAGAAGCTAATTTCTATTTCCGTGGCTCCCTGATGCATATCGGAGGAAACTGGAATGGAATAAGCTAAAGTCTGCAAAACATATTAGTGAGGATTGTCATAAGGCCTTTGATCTTCCCTTTCCTACAAATTGTGAATATTCAAATTTGGAAAAGAAATAAAAATGTTGAGAGGCACGGCGCAAATTTATTATGGCACCTATCTACTCTCTTTCGGATGTTACGGTTGCTGATGTACTCTATTTTATTCAATGCCATCCTTAAGTTTCACATTCGTGACAGTTTGACCTATATTAAAAATAGACGAGAACAAAGCGTAACACTACATTTGGTTCTTCGCTAGGAGGAGCCCTGAACATAAAACCTGTTACAGAACCAAGTGAACCACTTTTCAAATTGGAATTGCGAAAGAACGGTGACTGTTGACGAGCTTCGTCGCTGATTGAGTCGCAGGTTACAGGATTCAAATACTGAAAACAGAGAAGGATTGTTTCAAATGTTAAGGAAAGACATTACAAGAAGGATAAATTGAAATGGTAAAGTCTTGTGAAACTTTCCCCCTAATTTTGTTACAGGGGAGAAAGCTTTCCCGACGGAGTTAGCGGAGTTAACTCAATGATAAATGATAATGGCTAAAGACGCCAGCTGTGCATCGTCACTGATCTCTAAAAATGACTGGATCGAGCTTCCCCTTGTTTCCAACAGCGAAAAAGTGTGGTCACGAATTCTAGGCCCCATACGTTAAAATGGCGCGGGAAGGACCACCATATTACGTAACATTCTTTAGAAGCTTTGTGTGATGGAGACTTAAATGGCGTCCAACGGCTGACCTCACTTTAAGACGGAGGATGCTCGATCCAGTGTCTTTAGAGATCAGTGTGCATAGTGTTATCAGTGCGCTGTTCTTTAATGTTATGCTACGTTAATAATTTTAGAAGGCTGGTATATAAAAAATTCCTCCCATGTTCTATCGGCTATCTGTTACAAGAGATCTATATAATACCTGAAAGGATGATCACTTGATGTCAATAATTAAGTGAATACAAGTAATGGTATGTTTGTACGTGCAGGTTGGATACTGTATATTCTCGTTTCAATTTTTCTAATTTTTGTGTTTTAGAACAAATGCGAACAAGTTTTGAAGAAGAGTGGATGGTAACTATTCGAAGGTATGTGCGAATTCTTGAAAGGTTCACTTGCCAAAAACACGGAGAACATAAACCAAGCGGAACGGTGACTTTATCTGCTCTACTAATTTGAAATTTAAAGATCCCAAAGGAAATTTTAAGCAAGAGCAATATTTAATTTCAGCAGATGTTTTTGCTTTTAAATACTAACCAGTTCTCACTTTTTGATTCTAATTTACTTTTATGAAATACCATCGCCCACCTTACCCCCCTTCGGCATCCATTTGATCTAAAACTGCTTTGATATAATCTTTTTGAATAGCTATCGTTGTAGTTTACACTAAGAGAGGCATTGAAAATGGAAAAATTTGAGATATCTCTAAAATGTTGGGGTTTATTGCATGGAATAGGATGAACGCTATCATGAAATAGGTGAAACTACATCGTATGATACTTTAATTTTTTATCTGGTTTAAATCTTTTCAATGCGTGCATCATTTATTTCAGGAAGTATATTTCTTGAGTCAGGAAGTCTACTTTTTCTTTTTCTTGCTTGAAAATACCAACCTCAATCCACTTTAGTCTGTAGAAGCCCATCTCATGTACAAACGATGTTGTTTAGACATTGATTTTTTGGGTCTAGATTTGATTTAATCGACATTCCACTTCTGATACCATGATATGTAATTTCCATCGATAGAGAATACTGATTACGTAATTACTTGGTTTAAAATCGACGAAACATGTTTAAAAACTCAAGCTCCCGGAAGAGGACATTGAATGACTCTGCACAGTAAGTAGAGTGAATTAGGAGGAGTTGAAATCCAACGACAGAAGTTAGACTCTGATAACACAACTGACACTTTCCCAATATTGCCGCAGATTTACCTTGTTTCATTTATGTGCGGAAAATGAAGATATTTTAGGAATCCCGTACTTATTGGCAGTTTTCGATATATAATCAAGTTTAGATGTTACAAAAAGGATGAATATTTTCTTATCAACTTTCTTCTTTGATATTCTAGTTGTGCATTAAAAATGCAGGCGGAATTGAAGGAACCGAGAAGAACTGATGAATTGACGCATCGGCAATGTATGGCGAAGACGGTCAGAACTGGTCAACGGCGTATACTAAATATAATAATTAACAGCCTTGGTGTATGAACACAACGTAACATGAGTTGGAATGGCCAGAATAAAAACGGTATCTTTTTTCCTCGATTTGCAAGCCTAGCCTGTTCCAATATCAGCGATTGCTATCCCATCCTTTATTATTGATTCCAATTCGATTTCCCTACATAGCACCAGTTTCCTTTCTACTATGCGTTAGAAATTGCCACGTTTGGACTCATGTAGACACCGTCATTGCAAATGTAGCAGATCACTTTATCCTAAACAAACTTTCCACTAACTTCGACAGCTTTATTCCACCACATACAATAGAGGAATCACCCTGTATTCTCGTCTTTCAATAGTTCGAAGTCTACTCAATATGTCAGATTTTCATAATGGAATCCTTCGGTTTAAATCGTTCTTTTTGAAGAATGGCTATCCTTTACCTGCCACTAACTTATGCGTTAACAAAACTCGTACTTAGGCTTACTCGCCTTCCACTCGTGTTCACATAGCCGTTCTGGGATCGGTCCACATAAAATCAAGAAAGCCGTTGCTTTGTAGACAGAAAGTATTTGTCTGTTCATTGGGCCATCCGGTTAACCATTCAGTTCTACTGGCACTGATTGCTCAAAACAACACCTACCTTGCAGTCAGAACTCTGATTGGCTACGCCGAAAACACAATTTAATACCTTCTTTGTCATGGCAAATAATGACGATTTTGTACCTTGCGGAGTGTCAGACGAAAGAAGATTTAAAGTACTAAAGTGACTTCGCTGCTTTGTTCAATCTTAAAATTGGGTCGTTTACTGTAGAAATACTCAGAGAGCAAAGTTTCGAAGTGCTTAGAAATGGTAAAAAAGTTATGAAGGGGAAACTTTTTAAATCTTTATCAATCTTTTTCAATCACGTGCTTTAAGCAATAACTTACTAAACTTTCGACGATAAAGGGGTTAGCGCAAAAATACAGCCCCAAACTCGTGTAGCTAGGGTACTCTGCATGCAACTTACAACATTCTATCCCCCACCCAGCTTTTGATTTATAGAAATATCATAGTGAGGCTGACTTGAAACGTTCCGCCACTAACATAGCTACTTCGCTCAGCAGTCTTGAGATATGAAACAATCTCACTTACAATAGAGAAATGAAGGAATGCAAAGAAAACCATGTTTGTAAAATGCTTCTCCATAATACTGAATGCTACAAGTACATCGAATCTGCATTAGTACAAATAAACACTAATAAGGAAATGACTATACATCATCCACGGGAGTACATGTTCATAGCAACTAAGAGAAAATGAAATCTAGTAATGAAACAAACAATGATCATAAAATGACTACCAAAACTTCAGCCAGCGATCAGTATCCTGCCATTGAAAGTTGAAAGTGATTAGTCAAATGTAATAAAACAAAGAGTTTAGCAACGCACTACAGCAATATTTATCGATATATCGAGTTTCTTAATGGCATCTCTGAGAGATCAAAGTACTAACTAAAGAAAAATCGGGAAGGATTTTGCAATTTGTATCAGGAATGGAAGGGAAACTTTGACTGACAATGTACTGAGCATATTTAAGCAAGACATGGTTGTTTGAGGTCATAGTTGAAGAGATCAACATCCTGCGAAGAAGTTGTAGTCATTTTTTGTCACAATTTTGTACCCTAAAACTGATGCTTCCTTCCTTGCTAGATCGAGATACCAGTCATTGGCAATACTCCTAGTGTATCATCAATAAATAAAGAAAAGGAGAATCAGACGCCAACGTAGCCTAAAGGGATATATACCCATTATCTTTGGCAGCACTATCCTTTTTCACACCGGAATTGTACTCCGCTGTGGCAAAACGTGAGACGAGAGACCCTGGCAGCAATGAAGGGCAGATAGACAAGCATGTTATTCTGTACTGGAGTGTGCAGGGTTTGGAGTGTTGCAACTAGGCACTACGATACGACCCTTTCCTTTGTGAATAATTCTGGATCCCGAAGTCAAAATTGCTTACATCCCATTACAACTCCTTCTGTAACTTACGTTACTGACACAGACAAGTAAGTAACGGAAATAGTAGGCAAGAACTAGCAACCAAAAACAAACCTGCCTCCAAATGCCCCTAACTATTAATATCAAAATATACTATGTGAGGCTTCCGATTAAAATTCTGTAGTAGGTGCAACAAAAATAAGAGGCAACGATTATGCCTAGTTTGCTGGAAGAAATGCATACACTACGATCAAATATGTTCTCTCTTGCAATCCAGTTACGAGTTGATCAGTAAAATCTCGAAATTACGGCGGAAAAATAAGAGTGGCGATAAAGTTGGAGAGAAGGGGCTCTTTGCTCCTTGCTTTTAGAAAGTGGGTTTGAACATTTTGAACACAATTCCAAACTACTGGAGTAACTTGCATTCCAGACGATACGTCTATTTTTACACTGATGGAAAACAAGGATTTCATGGATTGCCATGAAGTCATTTACTTCCACCAAGGAACCATCGTTATGCAGAAATTTCGGGAGTTTGAACAGGTGCAAAGTCGCGCTCTCAAAGCTGCTTAAGTGGCTCATTAGCGTTTGTGAGTAATCCGCCCACGAGACTCAATGACGTAAAAAGGTTAAGCCTGATATGATGACCCCACATCTAAGACCTGGTTTGCATACTGGAACATAACCCCAAACATGATACTAGAGCGGGGGGATTAATATTTCAAAGTCAAGAAAAAAGTGCAATTATTAGACATCCCGGAATATCAGAGTGTGCTGGAGTGCCAGAGAGAATATGGTATGACAAGAACACTTAGTACCACTCCCACAGCTACATATGTGTATAATCACATGCGAAGTTTCACATGGAATCAAGAGATGATTATGCAAGCCAACAAATAGGATGCCATCACGGTTTCAGTCTGTGATACGCAATGAAAGCAGCATCGTACATTATTTGCCAACCAAAACGTGGAAATCTCATGTCTAAATGTTCTCCCACCAAATGATTAAATAAAGTATAATCTAAATACACAAGGCTATAATATGTACATAAGTGCAAAGAAAGGAAACTGCCAGAAAAAGGACGTGTGTAACTATACATGCTAGATTAACACTACTATAAACAAAGCTCTATCAATGTTTCTGGCTACGAAGGGATCGACGTCGCATTCCATGTGGTGCCCCGCCTGCACCATCATCCTGGTCTCGACCTCCCTGTTGATCGCCAATTCCAGCAGCTTGTAAAGCGTCCTCTACCGCTTTATCTTGCTTCGGTGGGGTGGCCACCCCAAGCTGCTGTGCAGTAACCGTCACCGTACCTGACACAGATGGTGATACCGCCCTCTGAAGCTGTATACTTTGTACTTGACGCTGAGTCTGTTGCAACGTTTGAGCTTGTTGCTGTTGCTGTACTTGCTGGGACTGCTGAAGCTGCTGTTGCTGCTTAAGAAGGGTTTGCTGCTGTTGCTGCAATTGCTGCTGTGCCTGTTGCTGTTGTTGTTGTACTTGCTGGACTTGGGTCTGCGGCTGCTGTGCCTGTTGCTGCTGTACTGGCTGCTGTTGCGGCTTAGACTGTTGTTGTTGCTGTTGTTGCTGCTGTTGTTGTTGTTGTGCTTGTTGCTGTTTCAGATGTTGCTGCTGTCTTTGCTGCAGCTGCTGAAGTTGCTGCTGCTGAATCTGTCGTTGCTGTTGTTGCTGTTGTTGTACCTGTACCTGTTTAACTTGCTGCCCTTGCTGAACTTGTAACTGCACTGGCTGTAGTGTGGTCTAAGAAATGGCGAGGAACATTAAATATCTATTAATCGACATAACTTAAACGCGCTCAAAGGCCTTGGGCTAATTTTAGGCCTTAAACCCTAGTCTACACTATACTATTTTTCACACCAACTTTTAGGTGTGCAACATAAAGTCGCTTTTCGTGTTCCACAGCATAAACGGCCATATGAATTGTTTCTTCAATTACCAACACCTCGTACATTTTACACAATTTTTTACGTTTGCAAGATGAGCAAGAAAAGTACACGAGGCCCATTAATTTTAAAATATATGACCATTATAAAATCAAGAATATACGACGATTTCTTCCTCTTTAATAGACCGCCTTCTTCCTATACCATTTCCTTCAATTCGCTGGACATAAGTGAACGTATGCTACAGCAAACTACTGGTGCAGTCGCACAAAGATCCGCTCTCCTCACCATCTTCATAACTATCTACGGGTTGGAATGATGGCTCCACTGTGGTCCCTATAAAACTACATCGTACTATTCACCTGCTGCACCGATCACAAAAGCAACAGCAAAATTTAAAATAGCGTATAGAAACGGATTCATTTCCTAACCGTTTCACCACACACTCGTCACCGCTCTTGCCAGGAGAGAATAGTTTCACGTTTTGCGCCATTAATCAAAACTTCCACCAAAATTGATATGCTAACTCAATTGTTTAATGGATCACACATGGAATTATCAACCTCTGCTGAAAGGCCCACCAGCTACATAAAAGCGTCTTTGCCAAGGTATGTAGTTACTCTTGCAGGTATCTCGTTGTAAGAAGCCCTCAAACCACAGGACCTCATATAACGTCCCCAGGTTTCCATGATTATTGACTTCGTTCTTTAAACATCACCATGCATGACTATTATTAACATCCCTCGTATTCTTACATGTCTTATCACATTATCATAAAATGTCCCCAAACCTTGGTAGGTGAACGTACTATCATAACAGGTTCTGGGCAGTGGTATCTCTAGGTGATGCGGAGGCCAGAGTCAAACAACGTTTGCGAGGCCCCATTACGTCATTAATGAAAATGCAGTTCGGACGCGCTCATAGAGTGAAGACTCTAAAAACATTGTACTCCCTCCAGTACGTCTAGTTAATAATCTCCCCATACATTCATAACGCTATCATTAGCAGATACGTATATTCTTTTTCTCGGCATTGAAGGGCGGAGGTACGGAGCTATGATCCGATCGGCGAACCCCTAAAACCGCTACAGCCTGTAGATTAGCCAGCCAGGGGTTTAAAAGCTGTTCACTGTTTTATTTTCCAATTGATTATTCAACAGCAAAAAAGACACAAAAAGGCGAAAACATCTGAAACTGGAAACGTTTTGTAACTCGTCATTCATCAATTTAATTATTCGGTAACAAGTGGCTTGACCTTCGTTTGGATAATCTACGTCCGTAAATTAGTTCTGTAAAAAGTTTAGCTACATAAGCTCTTTTAAGAAGGAGAAGAAAAATCATGTCGTCAAGTCCTAAAGCAACTAAAATACCTACATTTGTAAACAAATGCATTGTACATAGAGGAAAAGCAAAATGGCCACCATCGGAAAACCTCAAAATCGCTTGAGACCAGCCATGTTAAATATATTCCCTTAAACTTGCTCGAAAAGGGTACAGAGGACATGGGGAACGTACGCCACCATGACCTTACTTTAGGATGTAGCATTTAATGATAAGGGAATTTTTTAAAAATTCTCCGCCTTTCTAAATAGCCACCGTGGTAAATTCCTTATCTTCAGTTCCATACAGTCAGGGTTCGATTTCCGGAAGGGCCATTGGTGACGTCAGGCGGTTTTAAAGCGCTCTATGCTCCAATAAGTCCAATGAGCATGGGCAAAACCCTAACCTTTTTCAAAGGTAGTGCAGGGCGTAAAAACAACATCGTCTCTATAGCTGACATTATTTCCTTGACAAAAATTGGGGAAGATTTCCGTGGTTGGCATATCATACAAGTTACCAACTAAACATTATTCATCAATCGCAAAACAACGTCTCACCTGTGTCTGAGGCGTTCTCTGTTGTTGCAAAGGGGATTGGGTTCTGGCTGTGGGTTGCGTGACGACTTTGAGATGGAACGTCTGGGCACCCTGTTGAGGAGTCTGGACCTGCAATTGCTGCTGTTGTACCTGCGGCTGTGAATGTCCCTGGGTCAAGCTTTGCACTTGAACAGTGCCTTGTTTCAACTGCTGCTGCTGTTGTTGTTGCTGCTGTGCTTGTTGTAGTGCCGCTGCCTGCAGTGTCCGCTGTTGTTGGCTCAAGGAAGACACCACCTGTAACAAACATATTCAAAGAATGACTTGGTAGAGTGATCGTGGAAAGACCATTGCGCACTAGTTACCTGAAATCATATTTCTTCTATTTATCAAGTTCTTAAATAGTCAGAGAGGTCATTTCAAAGGTCGCTTAAGTGCACTGTTGAGGAAGCACCGTCTACTGGGCATGGTTGACGGAATATGACGCAAATTGTCGGTACTGAAGCACACTTTTGTCGGTGACTCAAGACTAGCTTACTTGGATAAGTGTTCATTTAAATACTTAGAATAGAATCGCTTACCTCAGTGCAATAGCAACAGAAAATTCAGGGGTTTGTTGGTGATGCGTTAATGTGTATACAGGAATATCAATACTGGGTATGGTTAAGTCGCACGGCTGAGAATCTACTTGATATGTACGTAATAAGCACGTAATATTGTGCGTAATACACTATGAACAATCGATTTTCTGTTTTCCATTAGATCTTGTAGATATAATCGCGAAAACTTTAGTAACTTAGAAGGAGATCGAGATTGCGAATGTAAAGAATGTGTTAGATTGATAGATCGGAGAAAAAACCCGATCAAGTCCTCTTTATTGATTGCGATTCTACTGTGCTATCGTCGAACATAGCGAACGTCGAATTCATAACATTCATATCATCAAAACACAAGGCTTAAGGGAATACTTTGCTGATTTTTCAACCTCTGCTTGTATTTTTGTTGACGATCACCTTAGTCGACTAAGTGTCCGAAACATCAAATTTCTCTTACGTTTATGAAACATCGTACATGTACAACATATATGTCTATCATAAACAGCAAGTGGATACCGGCAGACTCTATTTTAACCCTAAAACATCAATGCTGTATACCTCAGGCTCGGACTGAAAGTCAACATAAGTATGGCGTAATGAAACGACGTTTCTTCTGAGTTCTAGGAGGTGTCAATAGCTAACCACAGAAGCAACCGTATCATTATGGGACTGCTCGTCTTCAAGGCACTGCAGAAGAAGATTACGGCGGACTCTCACATTCACAAAGTGGTTAAACTCCCCAATACTGCTTGTAAGCGAAAAGTGGTAGTACTGCCATCCGTACACTCTCGACAAAGATAATTCGCTATCCCATATTTTGCAGGAAGTAAAACGGATAAGTAAAGAAGGAAAAGCGCCACAGAGGAAACAGTTGGTACACAACGGCTGTCTGGCACTGAATTCGTCTAAAAGGAGTCCTAAAAAGACTCACTTTACCTGAACTTGTGTAGTTCCTATTACTTGAGTTAACGTTTGTGAACCTGGCTGTTGCTGATTCTGCTGTTGCTGCTGTTGTTGTTGAAGTACAAGTGTTCCTGACTGAAGCTGGACTTGCCCTTGCATCGCTTGTAGTTGTTGTGGTTGACTCATTCTGAGCTGTTGGAGTTGTTGCTGCGCTTGACCACTGATGGCAGTGGTTCGCAGCTGAATCTGCTGAGGGATACTCTGCTGCACTTGAATAGGTTGTTGGTTTCCTACCTGTTTGTTAAAAAAAGTCGGAAAATTTCAGTAACACTTTAAAGAGCGTGTATTCCAGTCCGTTGTAACCACTGATCTCTATAAACCACTGGATCGAGAATCTTCCGTCTGAAAGTGAGGTCAGTCGTTGGACGCCATTTCAGCCCCCATCACAAAAAGCTTATAAACAATGTTACGCATTGGCAGTACATGGCAGACTTTCCCGCGCTATTTTAACTAATGGGTGCCAGTACTCCTGACTACACTTTGTCGTAGTTGGAAACAATGAGAAGCTCGATCCAGTCTTTTTAAGAGATCAGTGGTTGTATCTAAATACCAATGACAGCCTCGTTAAACCTTTGAGGTCTTGCTATCATTACTATAACATCCGTCTACTTTCCGAGGTCAATCTACCATAGCCTAAATATACAGCAAGATATTTAAAATATGATTAATACAAATAAAGGAGGTCTCCAACTATTATAAGGAGAATCACTCTGGGCTATATTTTAAAGCAAACACAGTAACTTTTGGCAGTTTTCAACCCCCCTGTTAGGTTTGAAACAAAATAATGACATCGTTTTAAACAACTGTAGTTCGCTATTCGGGACCCGAGCACCTTCAACTTGATCATGTGACATAGCTTACCTGTGTTAATGTCGGTCGAAGAAGAATTTGCTGCGAAATGGGCTGTTGGCCGGGGACTTGCTGCTGCAAAGACTGCTGTAGAATCTGCGTCTGCGTAGTAGAAACGCCAGACACCTGCTTCAGCTGTTGTGCTGATATTGTCTGTGCTGGCTTTACTTGCGTCATGACGAGCTGCGTTTTCTGTTGGGTGGCACCAGCTACTCCTTGCTGTTGTTGCTGCTGTTGAAACTTTAACTGCTGTTGTTGCTGCTGCTGCTGAAACTGCTGACGTTGGTGAAGTTGTTGCAGTTGGAGTTGCTGCTGCGGAGAGAGCTTCTGTCTGGTAACCATCTGCTGAATTTGGGGATTGGTAGCCACCTGAAGGTAATAAAATTAGCAATAGCGAAGAATACAATACAATAGTCCCTCAAACACAGGCCCCAGATGAGCAACGACCCTGACAGTGAAACAACTCTGAATAAATGGGGAAAAAAGCACTAATGAGCGGTGGTGAAGACAAAGGGAAGGATCGACCCGCGGTTTTACTACGGGACCACTGGAAAATATCATCGTAACAGGTAGATGGATTGTAGCGATGATATCAACTTAAAATAATTTGCAATTTGGCAATTTAGCGTTACAAAGACAAAATAAGGCACAGACGTCCGACATGTAGTTCACTTCCCTGTCTTAAAAGGTCTTCTGCGTCTTCCTACCTACGTTGGGGACTGTTTACACTAGCACTGCAGGTGACAACGGTAGTGTTTTGCATCGTGTCGCAAATAACCCAGTTGTTGCTGCATTCATCGCGTTACGTAAGACCTAAAATCGCTTAAAGGTTGCATGACGCTAAAATCGTTATGAAATCTTATAATGTTTCATTTTAAACTATCGTCAGAAACGTGCGACAGTTAAGGCTAGCGTTGCTAATGCAGCTTAGTGCGTAGGTCGAAATTTCCTCTTGGCAATCATATGCGAAAATTGGCAACAAAATGCAAGTGGAGGTGGATTTTTACCCTCAAATAGCGAATATCCATTATAGCATGTATTATTTTCACTTCTAAATGTCAATATATTTAAATACCGATGATTTCATTAGGATGCCCATGTTTATTGACTCTTGCCGAAGAATTCTTCACTATCTAAAGTAAACGATGAAATTTGTCACTCCATAGCATCTCATCAGGTCTCAGAGGCAGTTCATTTTTTTAATAAGCTACAAGCTTTTTTACGGGAACAAGTCTAAGATTGACGTTTCTGAGTATTCTAAGTTATCAACACTGTATAAAGAGAGGATGTGAGAAAGAGTGCCAAACTGTAAGGATGAAAGTGTTACGCGGATACATCTTCAGCTTTGATACAGTGTCGGATACTTCGTAATCCAAGGGACATGAATAAATGAATTGTGAAATGGCCGTGAATGTGATATAAAACGTAAACTCAGTTAATAGAATTGCTTTGTCTTTACTAGTGACGTCTGGTAAATGTTTTACAGATTACCAACCTTTCCCTCTCCTCCAGTACCAGGCTACGCTAGCACATTTACATACGCTAGCACATTTACATACGCTAGCACATTTAGATAAGCTAGAACATTTAAGTACGCTAGCACAATAACATACGCTAGCACATTTACATACGCCAGTACATTTACATACGCTAGCACAATAACATACGCTAGAACAATTACATACGCCAGTACATTTAAGTACGCTAGCACAATAACATACGCTAGAATAATTACTTACGCCAGTACATTTATATACGCTAGCACCTTTTACCCTAGCACATTTAAGTACGCTAGCACAATAACATACGCTAGCACATTTACATACGCTATCACATTTACATACGCTAGCACAATTACAAAAGGGAATGCAAGAAATCTTACAGTCATACCTGCCCTTGAAGCTGTGCCTTCTGAAATATCTGTTTCTGTTGCAAGGCCTGTTGAAGGATTTGATGCTGTTGTTGTGGAGTTAGCTGTTGTGCTGTAATTTGTTGAGGAGTTGCAACACGTACGGACATCGGCTGTTTCATCGTTTGTACAGTCAACCCGGCCAACTGGCAAGTTGTTACAACAGTCTGTTGTGTGATCTTTGCAGCTTGTGGCTGTACAGTTTGAGCAGTTGACTGTTGTACTGTCGCTTGGGATGCGGTTCCCTGAGCAGGGGTTTGTTGTTGAGTCTTTTGTTGCTGCTGCTGTTGCTGTGATTGTTGTGGCTGTTGCTGCTGGATAAGCTTCAGTTGATGTGCTTTTTGTTGCTGTAATCGTTGTTGTGGAGCCTTCTGCAGCGCCTGTTGTTGCTGTTGCTGTTGTTGTTGCTGAATAGCATTCTGACGAATCAAGGCAATATGTTGTGGTGTTAATGGCTTCCCTTTGAAAATCTGCTGGCTGCTAACAAGTGGGGTTCCTGCATGGCGGTGAGGAAAAGAGATATTACACTAAGTACACTTTATCTATTGCCAATGCTAAACATTAATATCAATACCCAATTGTAGCAAGCCTTTCGCATCTCATATCAATAAATGTTTAATACCAACGTTGAGACAACCTAGCATTATATACATATGTGAAGGAACACCAAAAACGCGCCATGGATTATTGTGTTACACTAACAATCTAATGAAGATCCTAACAATCTCTTTCACGACTATGCTCTCCCAGTTCTTTATTTATTCAACGCTAATTGAACGACGCACCTTGCTTCCCATAAAAACTATCTCATAAACAACACGTGACTTATTGCCAGTATATGAGCAGTTTGAACACAACGATCGGATAAGGTCGGAAAATAAAACAGAGAGGGGGGAAGGGGATTGTGGTAAGCGAGCTGGAAGCCTCCGACGTCAGGCCAAATTTTTACGGAAAATTTTTATTCCTCTGATTGTCTCTTAGGCCTTCTACTACCCAGAGACCGTGGGTTCTCACATATAGCCCTCCTCTGACAACTATTCTGGGTAGGACGGCTGCAAAGTACTTTGATTTCATTAGGCTTGACAAAAATCTCCATAGAGCGGTTTCGTTACTTATCTCCTTCCCTTAATGTCTTCTCCACATTTGGGGTACAGAAATTGTATGTACTTCGATATCTCATAAATATATTGCTGAAAAAAATTACTTTCGTGGTCGAGATAAGCAAAATCAAATATCATGGTCTTTCTATTACTTAGTAACCAGTGCATTATCACTTCTCAGGACCAGTGAAGTCAAATTTGTAGGAAGTAGTGTCGAAGTGAAAAAGAGGATTGATAAAAAATTTCAAAAAAATTTCAACAAATTTGTAGGAAGTAAAATCGAAAGGACATAGTAAACGTGTTTAATCGCCATCACTACCTGTTGATGCAATACCACCAGCAACGCCCCTAACAAGTTGTCCCTGCATGAAAAAACAATATTAAAACGACCGTCACATGAAAGGTATTATCGAACTAGCAAGGCTCTTCATGTTACAATGGTTCCTTAAATACAGTGCATTTTTCAAAGAAAACAGCCAGGTACATTTTCCAGACAGAGCCAGGGGCTGTTGGACGCCTCTTGTATACCTTGAGAATAGTACTCCCCTGATCACAAATTTTTCATACTTAGTATTCACATTTGGCATCTAAATGACATAAAAACATTGACTTCGGATAATGTAGTTTACTACGTAGGAGTGTGTGTGTGTGTGTGTGTGTGTGTGTGTGTGTGTAAATGTGTGTGTGTATATGTGTGTGTGTGTGTGTGTGTGTGTGTGTGTGTGTGTGTGTGTGTGTGTGTGTGTGTGTGTGTGTGTGTGTGTTATGTTCAACCAAACCCAAGTATTTGGCCAATGAAACCTACTTAAGGGTTTCATATCATAGTTGCTTTCCAGGTCAAGAAATATACCAAAAATAAGTTTGACAGATATTTACTGTAAACAGTGGAGTAGTAAATGCCAACCACTAAACATCATATGTACATATAAGTATACATAACAGTTACATGTATAATAATTAATATTTTAAAAATAATTTTAATACTAAGGCAGCACTATGGGCTTGAGAGCCTCCAGGTTCAATCTCTCAATCATGCCATTTCTCTCAAGATAAGACAACACATAACTAGTATCTGCCTAAAGAGCCCTGCTGACAACCCAAAATTTAGTATTACAATGAAACAAAAAATAGACAACCACTGTTGGTGAGATTAAGGATTGAACTCCCAAACTGTCAATTTATTTTTCAGCTCATTGTTTAGTGCAGTGGTTGGGACAGATCCAATGTATAATCCCCAACAGCATTATAACCAATCATATTTCTCTTTAGATAACAATGAAAGGGAATTCATGTAAAATACTACAGCTACCATTGACTTCAAGTCCTATACAGTGATGCTCATCAGACTGTCGAAGGAATATTCTTCAATTCCAATATAATCTACCTTAGAAATAACAAACTCATGCTACTTGTCATTGTATTCATATGTGACTAACAAATTCCTATGCCTGGATATTGGTACCAGTTAAGATGGTTTAAAAATAGGTTACTTTTGTCAGTGGTTATAATTGCATACTCTGATTGCATAGAATTTCCTTTTGTGGTCTCAAGAATACCAGCAGGTAAAAGTGGAATTTAAGTTAACTGTTGTATCTCACTTTTCCTTTTTACCACTGCTTAGTAGTATTAGGCTCTTCCTAGTTGTATTGAGCACTTCAGCAATGGTATCAACACTTTTTGATACATATATAAACATATTTACTTGCTGATAGGTACTCTTGATAAAGGTTTTTGACTGAAACCTTGTAATCTGGCCTCTAGATATTCTCAGGTTTTTACCTAATTTTGATGCCATGGTAGTTTTTAGTTATGGTATGAATATATGTGCATGTATATATACATGCTGTTAAAATATGCTTATGTATGGCAATGGTTGGGGTAGAATCCAAGACCTCTCTAACCGAAAACATTGACTTTACCACTGCACTAAACAGTGCTAGAATTTTGCAAACATCTTATCGACAGAATTCATCTCAAGACTACAAGTGTATGCCCAATTACTTGCATCTGTCTGGTCATCATTTTTTGCAACTCTATGCTTTTAAATCTTAAAACATGCAAGATATAAAGAAATTTATAAGTGTTTAGATAACTAGGTTTCTACAGCTAAGGCTCTGCATAATGTCTGGTCTTCATTGTTAAATCCATGTTTTGATATGCAATTTTACATATTTTAAGAATATCAGTTCTTGGGTACATTAAAAATACTAGCTATATCAGGCCTGTGTCCAGTATTTTGCTGGGGACTGTGGCTTTCAAAATGTAAATAGTGGCCAAGAAATCTGTGGATGAGAATGTAATAACCCTAGTGCCAAAGGTTAAAGAGATGCGGCTATGGGGCCTGGGGGTTCCTATAAAAACAAAACCAAAGCCAAAGCCAAAGCCCCAATAATATTTTGCTAGTCAGCCCTGCAAAGTTTGCAGGGCTCCTTGACAACTTTTTAGGTCACCAAATTTTGTGGTATCCATTGCCCATCATATATCAATTCTCAGCCCTAGAAATATTTGTGGGTGATATGGATTCATTTTTGTGCTAGATGCACCGGATTTACTGGACTTAATAAATGAACACTAGCTTCCTAATCGGAAGACTTTTATAACTTTCCTCCCAGGCTTTAATATGTGGGTTTAGGTTGCTGGAGTTTTGGACCCGGACCACTAAAAAATCGTAAATATGCCCAACGACACAACCCTGGGCACTGTTACTACAAGAAACATCTATTAATAAGTTGAATCACAGTGTGCTTTACTGATCAATGATCAAAACAACAGCCCCCTCTAACATTACATGGTGGCACTCTTGCACAGGCACATAAACGTACAGTAAAAGAAGAGTTTCTAAAGTACCTCTAAGCTACATACTATATCAACTCAACTCCAAGTACATTTAACTGTATATTTAATTAATATATGCATACATTCTTTCAAGTATCGTCGATTCTTATTCTGTAGCCATTGATAAAAACTAATGTTGCCCTTGCACTCTTGAGTTATTATGAGACAACTAAGAGACTAAGAATCTATGATCTTTCTACATATAAATGATGGTTCTATAAAAATACTCTTTATTACCTCTTCTTCTATTATCATTGATACCACTAGCTCGACTTGAGATGTTAAATGGTGATGGACGAGGTCCTCCATGGCTCCACGTATTTCCTCCAGCTTGACCTTGCTGGTTTACCCCTCGAGTCGCACCAAACGGTGGGGGGAATCCATTCGCAGTAGATCCAGTGGGTCCAACGGCTTGTGTGCTAGCAGTTGACAAATGCACAGTACGAAGAAAATGACAAGTTAAAAGGAAGCTGTTATAGTTCAAAAGATACCAGTTTTGCCAAGCCATAAAGTGAGTCAAGTCATCTACGTAACGCTTTCCATTTTCTGTACGTTTTCTCTCATTTTCGGTGCAACCATTTTCGCATGATGCCGTAGACGTGCTTGAATCGCCATGACTCTTTTGCTGATTTACTGAACCCACCTCTACTTTGCTCATGGTTCCCGCAATCTATTATCTCGCGTTAAGCAAACTACGTTTTATCTAAAGCTTATTCCCACTCACTACCTTATGTAACTGCCCTTCGAAGATATTTACTAAAATAGGCATAAAATTGAAGTAAGTTGACAGGAGATAATGACGTTTTAACATCAATCTCTGCCCACAACATCTGTAAAACTCACGAGGGAGTGATAAAAGTTACCAAGTTGGTTAGTATTCGACGTAGCAACGAACCGACTTGAAGCCACAACAAACAGTGGTCATTACCGACGATAAATGTCTTGTACAATCTCTAACTCCTAGATACAGCAAACTTCCGAAGGAACATTAAAAATTTTGCAGCTGATCAATGACAACAATCTGGAATGCTCAGTAATATATCTCAAGCAGAGGTACTGATTTTAAGCTCTATCTTCCAATCCTTCCCAGAATGATCGATGCACAGGGCGCAGAGGTGATCTTTATATTATCATAATCATCATCATCATCATCATCATCATCA
>JAAAKL020005612.1:0-19056 GCA_010016065.2 Carybdea cf. marsupialis auct. non (Linnaeus, 1758)
TTCCAAAGTAGAGTTCTCGTTCGGATTCTGTAAGAAGGCACGCTATAATTTAGACAGACACATTTTGACATAAACATCAAAAGAACATAGGGATCGTACTTTGTTCACGCACAAAGCGAGCTTTGGAATATGGTGCGCATTGAAGGCAAGATATCTCAGTGTCAACAACGTGTTCTTGAAGTTTGACTTCTTCCATGAAGAATCATGGATATTGCTTTTCATGAAGATTGCCCCAAGATGTATTGAAACTCAAAAGTGCTAAATTGTTAAACAATAAGTAAAGAAACTAGAACTCAGGCATGAATTAATCTTAATAACGATGTAATAGACAAACTTTTATAAAACATAAATCAATCATGAACCCTCAAAGAAAACTAGTAATGCATGACCAGTTCCTTAAGTTCTTACAGACATATAGCGGTTCAAAGATCCCTTAGTCTTTTTAACGCATAATTAGCTTTGTCGTAAAAACAAATTCCTTGGTTGCGCATAAATAGACATGAACCTTAATGCAATATTATCAATTCACATTGCTAATGATAACTGATAGAACTATTGTCCCGTGCCCAATCCACCACCTCCATATTAACATATTCCTGCAAGCCAAAACGGGGGAAAAAGAAGAGTTGCCTGGGGAGGGGGTGGGAGGGGAAGAAATAAGACTTTTAAGCCAGAATATCTACCATTGTATCTCGCATTTCTGTGGAAGAGATAACTGGTTAGTCAGATCTAATATGGAATCGAATGGAACAATACTTGGAGCATCTAGTTGTTTTCAGTCCCATGCCTTCAAATACACGGAGCATAACCAATGAGGTCTAGTAAAAAAGATGAAGCTGATACCAGCTTTTGAGGGTGGCTTCTGTAGCCTGTCATGGATTATGACGCCATATGAACCTATCAAAAAGTCATTACGATTAAAAATGTATTGCAATGAAAAACTTAAAATATCAATCTGCTTGCAACAGCGATGCAATGATTCTCTTGAAAAGTAGAAGTGCAGCATTAGAGACCTGAAAAGAAAGCGCCAGCTTTGTGGTCCTTCCGCCGACAGAATGTGTCGAATATCATAGCATTGCCTGCGATGGCAACCATCTGATAAAGTCGACGTAGTCTGCATCACTCACGTAACTTCATCACACTATATTTTAATCACTTCAGTGGCATGATTTCCTCTTAAGAACTTTAGTTATTTAAGTTCTTTGATCTGGGATAAGAAAACAGAAGTTACGTCATTACAGCTTACCACAAAGTAATTGCGATTAAAGCGAAAATCATAGGAGGCGAGTGCAACACAAAAATTTAGTTTGCATCGAAAGTCCCGGTCTGCTTCTCTCGTGTCTGCAGGTCACAATCTGTGGCAAATTCAGTAGAGGAAGAGTTTCTGATCCTCGTTTTCACTCTTATGTCTAAGTAAGAATTTAATTTTAGGCTAATATTGAGTGCAAAGCGAGGTTGGAGTATCTGTCAAGGAGACTGACAAGAATATGACGCTGTGAGTCTCAGCCAAGCCTCTCTTCCGAAATAAGTTAGACTCAACCACACTGCAATATTAAGTGTTGTAGTCATACAGAGTTACAAAGCTGGTATTGAACCAAGTAGAAGCATTAGTGATTATGTAGATGGGATGAAAATGAGGGTTCTGAGGGGAAGTTCCTGGAGAGCTGCGCAAAGAAAGTAATCTCTTGATAGGTGTATTTTGTTAACCATAACCATTCATGAACACCGTTAAAGCTCAGCCTTTACTCAGTTATTATGATTGCTAATGGGCACAAAGCAATGGCGTACGCAGTAATTTCCGATGGGAATTGAAGGCTTAGGCCATGACTTTGCGAAGATGGATGGATGTCATCAATTAAAAATTCTTTAGATTTCAAAAGTAAAAATAAGGGCCAACTGTTAAATAATACAATCGTGCCATAAACAAGCCACACTTTTGTCGACATCAGCTGAATTTAAATTTATTATTTCAAAAGGGGGAGGTACATTGCTGGTGCAACCGGCACAAACTAGGTCCAAGATAGATTTTCAAGGAGTGTTTCTCTATAGTCTGATGCCGGGCCTTACTCGGCTAGAAGCCTGGCCACTTCCTGCCATCAACCCTATCACAGATTATGAATAATCTCTGACCCTACAGACGAATAATGATGAGGGGTGCATATTCTACTATGCGGCCATAATGAAAACTTCTGCAAGACTCTCAAGCAAGGGACACGTGCACTGTTATGCATTTGTTACGTTTTTGGATATTAGTTCCAATAGTCAAAAATTTACAACACTATATACAACACGTTGCCTAGAAATATACTTAACAATCCCCATCTTCTACAATCATATCCAATATTTTATACTTCCAAGTTATACAATGATAACTGAACTTGTGAAAAAATGGTTGGACATACTTCATACTTTGCAAGCTTAACAGTTTTCCCTAGTTATCAATTTTGATGGTTATGACCTCGTTTGCAAGTGCAACTTTGAGTCACGTGACTATACAGCTGTCAATTGCATACGCAGTCACCTTATGATAACGATTACCGGTGCAGAAAGATGTCTGAAAGTCGTCCTCGGGTATGTTACTTAACCATAATAAAATAAGCAACTAGTAGCTGCATTTTATAAACAGTGCAGTGTACCTTGCTATGTTGGGTAGGATGTCAGAAGCTTACAGTGTTGCGCATGCGGTAAAGGGTCGCCACTCGGGAGGTAACTTCTGTTTACATTATCTGTATTCTCTTTGAGTCATCTCTAGATGATTTTCATTCTTCTTGTTTTCTTCTTGCATAGGCGTGGAAGCAGGAAGCTGTGGAATTAGCTGTCCTGTGTAAAAAAATTGTGCGAACCTGAATTTCGAGAACTTTGCTATATTCTCAGTTTCACATTATTTGCATGGGCGTAGATTTTGAAGGGAACGGGGGAACTCGTCCCCTTACTTTCAGGATGGGGGACAACAGCTGCTTTAACCTCCCACTTTTGAGCCTAGAAGTGTCAAATTGTCCACTTTTAATCGTTTTGTCGCCCCACATTCTTACAGCGATCTGGACCCATAATTATTTGCTGTCTTGTTTGTAATCATTTACACTTTATTTACACACACATTTTCGGCAGACTTTCATTACTGTTCTTGCTATTTTACTGTAAACGTATCAATCTTTCTAAACCTATTCTCGAACAAACTTGCTTTGCCCCTGAATGTAGCATATTCTTGAAACCTATGAATCAAACTTTCAGTTAGCCCTATCAAGAGTGGGTAATTTTGAGATTCCTAGGACGGGATGGGGGTGGGGTGGGGGGATTAGAGGTGGGCGTGCAAATTGGCGGCTTATACCTTGGTGAATACATGCTGCTTACGTACGAAACTCGGCAGGTGCGTCGATTCATCTATTAGCTGCAAACAAACATGTCCATTTTAAAACTACAGGTGATGACGTCACAGAACAATCGAAAGTTAACATTTTCCTTGACACCGTTCAATAATCCATCGTTGGAATAGCGTTGACTAGTGAAACATAAAATAAACTTAATTCTAAGGTTTAAAAGACAACAAACATAAAATAGAGTGCATGGAGCTATTTTATGTGCTATTTGATTGATTTGTGCCAAAACCAGGACTATTCTACGTGTTGCACCTTTGTGTTGTTTACTACAGGTGACTCTACACAAGGGGAGTTTGGATGTCATCTTCGTCAAATTTTTGAAAGTTTATTTTTCCAAAATATTTGTTTATAAATTTGAGCTAAGCCTGGATAGAATTAAAAGCGCGTTAAGCAAATGATATATTTTAACATTATCTGCTGTAAATACTTCCACTGTGAGCTTACGTATAATTATCTGAGCAACTTAAAACTCGTTTCCTCGCCGAGGTGCGTGTCTCCTGTCCAGCGTACGATGCACGCCTGCTTCTGTTTCCTGCCGATTCGTTTCGTTGCACTGATGACACATCGAATGGATTCCAGTTCTTTAGAGGACAGTTCCCTAAGAATGTAAATTGTAAGTTCGTTTTCATCTCTTCTCCCTTCAGCTCTTTAAATGTGGGTCCATTCGGTGATAGCGGTGGTTTTTCAACTGGTTTACAAAGTAATCTTGGGATGTGAGACGTAAGGCTCCTCTTTTTGACAGAGCTAACCACCCCACCGCTATTATCATGCTTTTGTTCTCCTTTCCATGTAAATCGAGGTTTCCTATAAGGCTCAGAGAGGGTGCTATTTGTGAAACTTCTCCGCCTCTTAAGTGTGCTAACTTTATTTTGTTCAGTCGTCATAACATCGTTCCTATCTTTCCTGTGCACAATAGTCCCATTCTTATTTGATATCGTATTTTTAGTCAAGGAGTTACTAGTTACATTTAAGACTCTTACTTTATTTCCTTCACCACATTTATGCACATCATGTACTAAATTTGTCTCAGGTGTGTTTACCGCAACTTTACTTCCAGTTGCAATAGCAATTTCCTTCTCTATTTCCCGCTTACATTTTCGTTTCACACTCTCCTCGATATCATGTTTTCCACTATTTTGGTTTATCTTCTTAATTGTCATTTGACGGCGTTGTGGGATCGTCTTTCCCGCTCTACTAGCTGAGCTGACTCTATTGACGGATTTCGTCGCATCTCTTGTCACAATTTGATGTCTCCCTTTTCCAATCTCAGTGACTTTTTCACCAATGCTCTTCGTATAATTGACGCCAACTTCAAAATATTTTGAAGATGCGTTATCGGGGTTTTCAGTTTTCCTTTCTCTTTCTGAGTGCTCTCTCGCTTTGTCTAAGCAACCTACGCCACTCATACTTACATTTTCACCAAATGAAAGGCAATTGCACAAAGAGTTGGTTTCATTTATCTTATTTTGAGTTTGTTGTTCTACCGGCAACGTAGTATTCTCACAGATTGTTCTGAGCTCTAAAGCCTTGTCAGTAGAACATAAGCTCGTATCAGAAGACTCCTTGGCATCGACTTGTAAACCTTCCCATGAACACCCCTCACTACTGCAGGTGCTGTGATATCTCCCATCTTTCAGATCAACATTGTCTTCCTCCTTGTCCTCAATATTGGAAATAACATTCGGATCAAGAATACTTCTATCGCTACAGCTATCGCAGCTAGTAGTCGAGGCATCATCATGTGCTACGGTAGCTCCTAGATTATTTCGACTTTTCGTGGTCGAAAGGTCATAGAAACTGTCGATAGTTTTATGAAGCGGACCTAAGAAAATTTTCCTAACACTGTCGTCAGGATGCACGTTCTTACATAACTTGATTTTATAATCATCATCATTGTTTCCATTTTTGCTCATTATTTCTTGGCTTAGCTTTCCAAACGTGTCATCGTAACTCGATTTAAATTCTTCATGCGTCCTATCACAAAACTCTTTAACTGGTCTTACAAAAGCGTCTTCTAAACCATTCTCTATCTCACTTTTCTGTCTCAAGTTAACAACAGCTATACCATAGTCATTCTCAGAGAGCCTTCTCATCTGGTTACCAGTCTCTTGAGAAATTTCAATCTTATCACTGATAACGTCATAAAGGTTGTGCTCATTGCTTTCATTTGTATCAAAATTGCGGAAAGCTTCTTTAAATTTTCCGTTACTCTTACCAGGGCTATCAACAGAAATTTCCTTAGCTTTCCTTGTCAGATTCAAAGTGTTGTACTCCATATCCTTTAATTCATCACCATCACGAATAAATGCATCGTTTTGTATATTGCAAGTGTCTGCGGTGACCTTTAATCCGTACACACCTGAATCTCCTACATGCAGCTGTGCTCCACTATCCCCAACGTCACTTTGGAAACTCCCATACTTCATATTTGCAATGACGTCATCTTGAACTGTACATTTATCTTTAAAAATATATGCTAAATCGTTTTCTATTTCCTGTATTTCAGTCACCTCAATCCCAGTCTCCTTACGATCCCGTGAAGATATCTTACACACATCAGCCTTTATATCATCATAATCAGTTTGGTCGACATCCTTATCAGTTGAAGTCCTAATATCGTCACCAAGATTCTCCTTATTGTCCTGATGTTCTGCCTTTTTATTACATACCTTATAAGTATCACGTGTAACTTCGCTTTGCTCACGATTCTCCTTAGTCCGCTCTCTATCCATGGTTAGGTTTACAAAGCCAGCATTCATACTGTTAAATTCTATGCTAAATAAAACACTCTTTTCTTCTTCTTTCGACTTAGTGTCCAAAACCTGTACTAACGCTTTCATTGTATCTGCCTCCTTGTACTCGCTGCTTTTATTGATAGATTCAATTTGGGAAGTTCTCTCTATACTCCGTTGATCAACGTCATCTCCATTCTGCTGCTCGTCACCCTCTGATATTGTGTATAAGTCATTAGCAAATACTTGATCTAATGCCGTATCGTCTGTCCATACTTTATTTGTATCTTTAGTCTTACTTTGCTCTTGGGTTCTACCGCCATTCATAAATTTAAAAGTGTCCTCTGAAGTTCCTACTTCTTGAGTCTGCAAGTCTATAGTGAAAGTGTCAACAACTTGTCCTAAATCACAACTGTAGTTCTTAGCCAAAAGATTTACAAATACAATCGATTCTTTCTTACTAGGCTTGGTAACAATTCCTTTGAATGTTGCCTGAATTAAGGAAATAACATCTCGTTGTTTAAAGAGTTTAAACCATTCATCATAGGGCTCGAATACGTGTACAATGTCTTTATAACAAATGCTATCTCCTGGTGAAAATGAAAATTTATCACGTAAGACTTTTTTTAAGAATTTAAGATCCTCTCTGCCAGGTTCCTTCGTTTTTGTCTGACGTAATATGGAATCGGTCCAGAGCTTCTGAAACTCAGTCTCAAAGCACAAATTCTCCCCTTCAGGTTTACGAGCAAATATGTAATAAGTAGCTGATTTGAATCTTACCTTAGTTTTCTGCGGAGCCATAGTGTTGATAATTTATGTAGTCGTTGAGATACAACAAGGTGCAGAGTGATGTCACCATATTAGCAGCTCTGCTACTGCTATTGTTGCTACATAGTAAGAAGTTATTTGATGGAGGAGATATACCCAGATAATGCTGCTACAAAGAGTTGCATGATACCTTGCTGTCATCCTTACTGGTACTCATAAATACTCCTTTCGACGTCATCATAATCTCCGAGTTCTCTTCATAGTGCAATTTGATTATTTTGCTTCACACTTCACTGAAAGCAGGCAACACTTTGAGAAGTCCTGTGCAAGCTATAATGATAGCTAGTCTCGCAAATTAGCATCATTTCTGTACAACATACAGCACACTGCGTTATTCTAAGTGGATTCAGCTGCTTTGCATATGAATTGAGTCCATGGCTTTTCATATCTCGAGTTAAGATCCAGGTTAATTCGATACGCCTGATGACAACAAGTGTGGTTAAGACTGTCTTCTGACCACGGGCTTTCAAAATTACTCTCTCCACGGCTCAAGATAACACTGGATTCTACTCCACAATGTCGTAGTATTTAATTCGTAAACAGTAGAGGCAATTGTCTGTGAAATCAGTAGCTCTTGAAGGCGCTCAAAAATAACTGGTAGCTAACAGTTGAGGCTTGCAGTATTTATAAGTAAAATATAAACAAACGAGAATAGGCTATTTCAAATGTTTTGCAAATTGTTTTGGGAATTTGAGGTTGCGACAAGTAATATGCGATTCATAGCATGGATATCTGAGCATAAGATTACAAGACGGTGCTTTCTCCACACAACCTGATCTGAATCTATTGGAACCTGACCTCTTTGGGACCTCCTTCCCGAGTTCTAAGACAGTTAACAAGTCACCGAGAGGTTAACAACGCACAAAATATCACCGTAGGCAACTGTTGTCCTATTAGCCTTGGTAATCCAGGTCAACTAAGTAGCTCTGTATCTCCAAGTTTTACTGAAAATTGATCTGTAACTCGTATGATGATGTTAACTGATTATCTGTCTAAACATGCCAATAAAATCTCGTCACAAGACGTCTTGATGAAAACGATACGTCGTTGCATACAAGTCATCAAAACTGAATTGAGAATTGAATTTCAACACTTACGATAGGAATTCATCGTTAAGGGTCACAAAAGTCGGACTGTAATAGAAGAAACTGAAGGTATAGAGTCTTATGTCAACTTTCTACTTGCTTTCTATCGTAGTTTAACTATTTGCAACTTTGAAGGGTCGTCTTGATATTTCAAACTGAGACAAAGTTGCGTTCGCCACCGAAACCGAAACACCTTCCGATAATTTACCAGTAGTAAAAAACACGGAAGAAGTAAACACAGCACTGTATACAGCACGCAAAAGTGCCCTCTGTCTCAGATTGGGGAAATACTTACTTAGTGCCCGCAAAAAATATACAAACATCAGAACCCCTTCCTGTATTCTATACAAAAACAAAGACCTCGTACCCTTCCGTTGGTATCCTACTGATCATGATGAATGAATGCTCGTTGACTTCTTGCTAACACTTCTTTCATTTAGGATTCTACTTGGGGAGGACTGTAGATTTCATTTATACAAATTAGCAGGCGTAACCTCCTGGGTACTTACCTTTAGCATAATTTTAATCCTATCCTCCAATAATAGCATGAAATAACGGCTTTTCACATGCTATAGCTGCCTATGTTGGGCGGTGTTTACGTACGGCGCTCCTCAATCAACGAGATGTCCTCGGTAAAATGTAGTTACATTTTCTCTCCAGCACACGAATGAAGCTATTTTGACACAGAAATGTATCTATTTATGTACCGTACCTTACAAATGAAATAATTAGATATTTTTGGGAACCATACTCAAAATGACTTAAAACTCTACAGGGAATAGGAAAATAGCGGTTTGAAATTTCGTTTTTGCGTCTTTGCCGATCACCCAACCCATTTGCCAGGATCTTCATTGGCGCAGATTTGGTGTACTTTTTACCTTAAGAAAACCACTGTTTGGTTAAACGTGTATTTCACTCAAAATTTAGGATATTTTAGTTCTCAAATATTTAAGGGCGACAAGACAAAAGCTAAACGTTTGCTACGGTCGTGGGCGTAATACGTTTTTAAATTAAAGTGTGAAAGTGTTATAGCGTTGAGCTTCTAATACACATTCCATATAATTTCTAAACTGTTAGCAGTATGAACGAGAACACGCCAAAAAACCCTTATGATTTTTCAACGTTTCGGTTGGCTCGGATGTCCCCCGGAATATTGGAATTGCTACTATTAAGCGCAAACATCTATTATTGCAGTATGATGTATGCATAAAACCCGAACTGCATCATGGTACGTTTCAATGAGGATATGCTACTGTTAAAATCATATCTAATAGGAAAGAGCTGGAAATTGGGAAATAACGTAAATGAGGGGAGGAGAGATAATAATGCTTTACCAACAGACGCCTATGGTTATACATGAGAAGTAGACGAAACGTGCAAATATAGTTTACTTTTTGGAGTATTATCCTTTTTAACTTTCCTATGTATTTATCATCTCAAAGGAAACATCATCGATATAGTTTATATATCACCCAAAAACTTAATATGTTATAATTCCTTAAAATACAATAATTTCTTTTATAAAATTTTGGTAGTCGAGGATAGCACTGTATGTAATTTCAAGTTAAACTCTGGGGCATACGATTACGAGTTACAAAGGTGAGGCTCCAAAAGCTCCTCCCTCTCCAGAACAGAATCAAGGGTGAGAAAGCCCACCCAGGATAGCGTTAGATGTTAATCGGGTAATCGACTACCTATTGCAAGAACTTACAGCGTACTGTCTTCGTTCTCAAGTGACACGAATTCCAAACAATGGTGCCAAAAGGGAATGTAAAATTTCACGTCAAGGGAAAATGAACCATTTTTCGTACCTTTGCGCACCTCTATAGTCTCGAAGGGAAACAAGGAAAACAGAAACAAACTAAGGCATCAATAATTTATACTTTGACATTCTCTTACTCTATAGAAGTGTACTAATTGGATAGATTATCAATAGAAAAGTTCCACTTTCATAATTGAAAGTTCACGTTTTCGGTAACAAACTCAATCGTTTAATAAAAATAAAATAAAGCGATACTTACAATAAAGTTATTATGCCAACAGATACTCTTATGTCCTATTTGAGTCTTTAAAGAATACTAGAATTCAAAAGTTTCATAAGTGAAATGCATCGTAACGATATCGATACAAATATTATTTGACAAGTCTATTCAGATGCTTATTTCCTCTAATAGGAAGACGGTATACTGTCTTAGTATGCAAGAAACTGGGAATGAGTGCAAGCTTGCGATTTTCGTGCATGTCATAGACGTGTAGTTGGTCTCCTAGGAGACAAAATCAGGCAAAAATTTGTGTTTCTCACACAGCAGTACTCCTGTAGACTGGCCAAGAGTTCTCCGGGAAACAAAGAGAAAACACGACTCAGCCTAATTTGCAATTACAAGTTGTTCTTTATAAGCAACTACATTTTCGGGGTTAGGCCTCATGTTGCTTAGCAATTTTCCAAACTCAGGCCTGGATTTGCCAAGTAGTTGCTTAGGTGATGGGAAGATGGGAGAGATGCCGAGCTTGTTGTAAATGACGAAATATCGAATGATGGTCGGATCTTTGATCTCTTTGCTTGACACATTATCAACAGTGTGACATTTGTGATATATCAACAGTTTGTAATCAACTCTTAATGAAAAACGTTTCTTGATTTGTTTTTCAGGCGTTTTAAAGATTGTCTCTCCTGAATTTGAGGCCTCGACTTGCCTAGCTTGTTGCTTAGATTTTGGATCAAATCGAGGCCTCATACCTAAGCAACTGAGTTGCTTATAAAAAACAAACGTTTAATGGAAAGAAGAGGAAAAAATAAGTAAAGACCGCCTCATGATATATTCACTGCATTAGTTCTTAGTGCATCTCAAATACATGGAAAGACATAAACGAATAACATAAATGACGTATAAATACAAGAGGCAGCGTTTACGTTCACGAGAATCTATTTACAGAATAGCAATCATACATTCATTGCCTACCAAGTGGCAACCATAATTCTTGTGCATGGTCTGTGCACCAGAATGCATTTTCTGGCATCAGTGTTAAGTTCAAATAAAACGTGGTAGTTCTCGTAAAAATGAAGGCATGCGTGCATCTAGCTGCACCAACTAAAAATAAAAGTTTCCAGTACACCAGCAAATGCAGTAATTTATCATATTCAAACACTGATCGTTACATTACTTTTGACTGGGATATGTCGCATGAAGCCTACGATGGCAATTTGAAGCCACTTGTGTCACTTCGGTATTTCGAAAAAACCTGCAATACGCCTCCGAAGCGAGTTATTACACGTATACTTAAAACTAGTAATACACCACATAGAAGGTAAATTAAATTGATGATTTCGGACTCAGCTCCATTCTCGATCAGGAAACAATAACGGCGCCACCAAAGTCCAGCCAAATAAAGCACAGCAGACCCAACTGGATGCCATTTTAATCCACACTGTTGCCATGCTGCTTGTTAACTTGGTGAAATCTGCGTCTTGAGGACTGCAAAGTTAGATGAGATAATACAGTAAGTGCTGATGTTCGCGCTCGTGAAGTTTCCGAAGATAAAATACCAATACAGGCGGAGAAAAGGGGCAACGGTAATGGAATCAAGGTATTGGTAAAATACGTGAGGCAGGGAGGTGATCGAGTTGAGGTTTTGATACATAATTACACAGATTACACAATGAAACCAATGCCACTAACACGTTAATTTATTTCCATAATTTTGATTATTCGCCATATTACTCCCTTGCTGGCATATTGTGTAGACCTGGGCAACCTTCCCCTAAACGGAGATGCAAACAAGAATTAGGAAGTGAATCAAATCCGATCTCATCCGAGCTACTTGCAATTACGTTACTCGTATTCTATCCACCTGAAACATGATTCCAGCAGATAACTTTATAGGCATGAAGTTTAAATGTACACAGCAACAAGTAAGTTATCTTGTGAAGAGGGAGCGAGTGAAAGGCCCTAAAAATTAGCTTCCCAACGTATGCACCAAGGTATTTTAGCGATATCAATTTGCACCTCGTTTTCATGTTGATGAAATTCCATCCTAAAGAAAACATCGAGTACAAATGGCATAGATACAGGCGCTTTAGTGACTCTAATATACAACATTCCAACGCTCACTTTGAAGACAAGAGATATAACTCTATGTTCTATCGTATTTGGAGTATTAGGAAAAACAAATTGCTGTTTTTTCAATAAAGGAAGAAATAGTCCAGAGTTATCCGATCTATCGAGGAACCATGAATATGCTCTTATGAAAATGGCACTGCGTAAGGCCCGGTCCAAACGTCGATCTTTTCATGCGCCGAACAATGCATTAAGATCGACTCTGGTTCATACGTCGATCTTTTCATGCGCCGTTCTAAATGCATAAATTATGACAACTTGAAGATTCCCCAATTCTTTTGTTTTGAGTTTGACAACTTCTTCACATTTGACAAACTGTAGCCACAGGAAAGTCTGTGACGTCAGATTAAAGTCACGATTGGCTGCTTCACATTGTCTATGTAAACAGAAATCAAATTCGACCTTGCCTAGAACAATAAAGACTCTCTTTGAAAAGTGCTTTCCTCAGAGAACGAGGCGAAATCATTTAGTTTGGCGCATGAAAAGATCGACCGTATGGATCAAACTGCCGTTCCTAATATTTAGGTCGACCTTAATGGGTATTTAGTTCGGTGCATGAAAAGATCGATCGTATGGACCAGGCCTAAGACTCGCTGTAACACTAATCTTCTCTGCCCAGACCCCGATTGAATCCGCACACCTTCAGAATCACAACAAGGTTCACCTGCAAATGCGTAAGTTAAGCGATTTAAAGAATGTCACTTACCTGTACCAGTTAGTCAACGTCACCATGATATAAAATGATGCAAGGAAAAACGTAAAGTGGAAGAATGAGTAGCTGTAGGTAACTTCGTTTGTTTCATTATCATAGACACGCTGTCCGCGGATTTCCACATCTTGATCACCTCCATCTAAAAGACAAAGTCTTAATAATAATAATAATAATAATACTCATTCCTATGATCATACACTTTGACGCGTTATCTAGTCATGCGAGTAATTCGTAATTATCTTGGTAATGCTATCACCAATACTTTTCTTTTACTTTAATTTCTAAGGCACAATCACAGGGGCGTAATAACACAAACGCCATGAGAAATTGCCAAATATGGCCACTTGGGTTGATGAATTGCACAAAAACAATGCTTTTTGTAGTACAGCAGGAAGAGAAAGACCTCATATCTCTGAAACTGTTTAAAGTCATATCCAGCACCTGTATCCACTAAAAAGCTTACGACCATTGAAACGATGACGGCGAGGGAATCGAAACACGGGGTCTAAAACGCTCGGAGAACCTCGACTGGCCGACGATTTATGAAAATTGTACAAATCAGCGCTGTTAAGATGCGGCTTGGAAAATCATCAGTAACTTCTCAAACTCCGCAATACTTCGCGCGAATGGCTTGAATGCTTGTCTGAAGGTCATGAGAGGAAAAGCGGCTGGTATCTGGACAAAAAGCTAGTATATCAACCTAACTTTTGCTCTGGGTACGGACCTCACATGTTAACGGTATAGTCGTCCTCACACCTTTGGCTCGGCACTACATTTCTGCACATATCGTCTTTATAGATTGCTACGTGTGGTCCATGATTCACAGCGTCTTTGCTCCTCCTTCCCTAGCCTCGTAGTAGACGCGTTCCCGTTTTCTTATCTAGTCACTATAAACGATGCAACATGAACGTGCTAATGAATAAGTGACAGGCGTTTTTCTAGATCGATTGCGTGTATATGTGAAAGTTTAAAATAAAAAAAATATTCTTCCCATTTCTATATGAGGCAAACCAGCTACAGAAAATACGATTTGTTAACATATGAAACAACACCAGCTTCACTCGTTTTGAGAAACAAACTTGCGGTTGAAAACTCAAGACACAAATTCCAATAATTTTCAAAGGAGGGTATAAAAAATGTCACATACCTGAACTTGTGTCCTGCAGCAACGTTTCCTAAAATCAACAGACATGCTTGAAATATATATGATAGAAAAACTGTAATGACCTAAACTAATATTTTACTTTAATGTGACATCCTTTATGTGTCTATCTACTTTAATAGCAAACTCCGATTTTGACGTTCTTCCTCAACTTCCTCCGCAATTGCGGTGGGGGTGGGAGAAAACCATAACAAAGGGAAATCTAATGCTATGAAATGACAAAGCAACTTTTCAGTTAATAGAAATACATAATTCGCGACTAAGCCTTCCAGATCTTCAAACACTAAAGTACGCCTTTGATAAGTACAACTAGTAACTAAGAATTCTACGCAAAAGTTCGATTAAACACCCAAAAAGTACGGTCTTCTGAGAAACAAGTAGCTGCCTCATCCGTAATCTAAAGTCAGCAGCGAAAGTACAATTCGTTTGAACTCTTGTTACTTAGCTTCGTGCAAATACAATTTATGTTGAGCAAACATGCGTAATCATTAACAGCCAATAAACAAGAGTGGATAAACCAGAAAAATGACGATCATTTTTCGGAGAATGAAAACATTTACTATCCAAGAGGATTTTCGGTGAAATGTAGGTCTAGCCCTTAAGACTAAGAAGTTTATATATTCACGCAAAATTGATGACATATTTCTAATTTTTCGTAATATCTCTTCTTTTCGGATCATTTAGTAAAATGTATGCATGAATTTTACCTCTATTGTGTCTGAATTAAGTCCAATGTTTCCGAGGGTTGAGTTGCTGCTTGTTCGTAAGCTGCAATAGTGATAAAACACTGAACACTATAAAACTGTGGAATCACATACACAAAATATTTGTACAGGAAAACATTAATTCCAACATTTAACAAGTTGTACAGTGCCTACGAAACAAGTAGTTGTCACAGTTTGTATTCTTGACCATGCCACACGAAAGTATGTGGTAAAACCTATTCGAGGAAGAGGCGACATGGATGGTAAAGCTCCCTGGTATTCAGTATGGAACTTAACATTCAATAACAGAAAATCGTGGAGTGAAAAGATGCAATAACAATGTTTAGAAGATGTATGTAAGGATAACCATCCTAATAACGTGTGTAATCAATACAATTACAAACTTAACATACGTACCAAGAATACACAACAGTGCAGAATAGAAGAACAGCCGCCAAGACGGTTTGACCATCAAATCCCGGTTTAAGAGTTGAGCTTTGTAAGAGGTGTCCGGTTGGATTACAATTGGGATCTAAGGTGAATGCAAGAAGGAAAACGGTTACAATAGTTAGCACCGTAACAGTTCTGCTTGCGATATGTCTTCGCCCTCCGCACAAGAAAACATTGCGAAACAAGAGTATCTAACTAACAAGTTAACCACATGCTACTTGGGACCCGTCAGAAGTTAAGCTAAGAAACATTCCTAAACATTTTATCAATATTTCCGGTAACACTGACGATAAACACTCTTAGATCAATATCAAACGTAATGCTGAGGTGGCTAAAGGAATAACAAAACATTCCCCTTCCGGATTCATACGATTCCACGGGCGTTAACAAAGACACTTAACCAGTTTTTCACAAAGATTGCAAAACCACATTTCATGTAAAATCTTTTGAAATGCTCATGCTTTATGAAGTTAATACAACCCGTTTATCCTAATGGATACTACTGGGTGAAAGGTAGTTCAGAAAAATCAGTAAAAAATTGTCAACTAAAAGGAAATATCAATGTAAGGAAGAAGTATGTAAAAGTTAGTCCATCTCAGTATCAATAACACTCGCCTGCTGTAAGACGTTAAATGCAAAGCAACTATTGTATAACCTGAAACAGGCCAAACAGTATAAAGGTAAAAAAAACGCTGAGAAGTTTAATTTTATTACTAAGATTACAAGTGGTTATTATGAGTAATGTAAGAAGATAAACACTCATATAAAACTCAGGATTTTCATACGGACTGGCAACACCTAAAGCTTGAAAGGAGGGCCACGAAATGTGCTTCTTACCTGGATTATTGGACAAAGCAGACCATGTCAAATACAGAGTATACGTGCAGATGACAGCTGACTGTAACAATCCGGAGCTGGGTTGAGCTGTTTAGTCAAAAATTGAAGACACTATACGTTAGATACTAAAGTACAAAATGAAGACGAGAAAATTCAATACTTACTGTACTGTCATTTACGAAAGGGATAGCTCTTCCGCTCCCATGTGGACACGTTATCTAATGGTGGAATAAAGCAACATTCCATTCGCTGTCTGGAAGGACGTAGCTTTCAATAAATTCAAAATTTTGAAGTGCACTGCTCAACCATAACCTGTGCGTGTTTCTATCTACATAAATAGTAGCGACTTCGGTTGATTAACAACATATTTTCCGAAATAATTTGCAACACGCAAATGTCGAAGAGAAATGTACACTTAAGTATGAGAGACGGAAGTTGAAGTGAAAAGTGTAGGTTGTGTATAACGACTGTACAAAAGCAATACGATAACTGTAGCACATATATATATTTTATCGCTCAAGGTGTCATTCTGTATCATTTGAAATCTAAAGCTGAAGACAGACGAAACTTCATTGACGCCGTATGCCTGGTTGAAAATAAAGGAGGCTTCAAGATTACGTTGTTGCAGACAGTAACATTCGATACTGAACGTTTGAATCTTCCACTCAGCTTCATGTTTCGCTAACGGTGCAATAGATTTTACCAGAAAGGAGCTCTCCTACAGAAAAGCAGAAGAAGCCAATCTGCAATAAGTACGAATCGTACAATATAAAACGTCCCATTTCAAGGCAAAACAAGGTTAATCTTCCTACTTCTGACAGGTCACTGACTATCAAACTATCTGCTATACAAATATATCACCGACTTCGGCCGTAGATATCTAGTTGATATTATCGTCAGATATTGCCACTGTCATTTTTGTCGGTGCAATTATAACCTTTTTTGACAAAAGACTGAAACTGTCTATACGACTTTAAAATGGTGGTACTTTTGAATACGTACTGACTTGTCCCAATTGGGTTATTCGCTTCTTAAGCTCTGTTTGGTATCCTAACCCAACCGATTGGCGTCGACCGACAAGACAGATCAGAGACGCCGTTACTTGTTTGTCACGTTGCGAACATTTGAGACCTGAGTGCATATTCATCTATCTTAGCATAGTCTTTTACCCACTCTTTAAACCAAAAGATTCCCACTAAATAGTGCAGTGGCAGTGAAGGCATCAAAATTACAGTGGGAGTCGAACCATTCTTAACGAAGTTTATTAACAGACGCAAAAACACACTTAGGTATAACCCATTTGACACGTAGACGGTTTAGTCCATGTTTCACTCCATTCGCTAGGTTAGAAAGTTAACTGAAATATCACTTTTAAAGCGATCAGAGAGTCGATGCTACTTAATGAGCTATTGAGTTGTGTGTCATTGTGCACTCAACCACTTATCTCATATGATAGTATTTACGGATTAATACATATAAAGGATATTTCTACGATGAAAGATGTGCAGTGCAAGTTTCCGACCGAATACAGTGATGAAATATCTAACCTCCAGCCCAATCACAGTCTTACTTGATGTTTGTTACTTTTACATAAAACGTACAGCTGTACGATATTATAGAGCCTAAGAAAATAAACTTACCTTCTTGGACTTTTGGCAAAATGGACAACACCGATAAGATAACACAAAGGAAAAGGTTGATGCTGATGTAAAACTTGTTCATATCACAGCCAGATTTCTAAAGTCATAAAAGATGAGAGAAAGAAAAATCGAATTAAAGACCTTTGTTTTTCCACTCCTTTCCAGTTCAACAGTTCCGATGTGAGGCCAAATCAAAATATATTATCACATGGGCATGAGTATTGCTGCGTGCGATTCCAACTGCCTGTTACTATTTGCCACAGTTTTATTGTCGTTATAATACCATTCCAAAGGGAGGTGGTGTTCAGAGACGGTTTATGAAGGGCAATAAAGGAATAAGCATTCACGACCTTGATTTATGCTTTGTTGGTGGGACTAGAACTGGCAAGGTGATGCTCATAACACTTCATCTGATAAATATGTTATTACATACAGTAAATAAGGGATATACGTAAGTATCGTGGCAATTCATGGTCATTAAATTGCCACTTGAGACAATTCAATTCCTTTCATCAGCTATTCGATAGCTGACATTTGCAGTGTTTCGTATCTATCGAATATGTTGTCGAGGTTAGATCCATACTGTTACTTGCCTATTAAGTAAAGCGATTATCTGTAATACACACAGTAGTGGCATAGTGGTAGAGTGTCTGACTCACAAAGCGAGGGTCGTAAGTTTGAACCGACCCTGAGCTTGCCTGTCACGATCCCGGAGGTACTGTGCTCTGTCATCAGCTGTGGTGAAGTGGGAAACTATGTTTCGAGAGATAGGATAGAGGGGGGACTACATGCATGAATAGCAGGAATAGCAAGCATAAAAAAGTAAGCATGAATAGATTGTCATCCGAAAAGGAAAAGTAACCCATTGCTGGAAGTGGCTTTGGTCTTGATCAGGGTGAATACAATAAAAAACCCAACAAAAACAACCAGAACGATTCTTGCTCTAAGAGGCTTTCGGCATTATGTTCTGCTATGTATTTTATTCCTCCTTCGGTTACTAGAAACCTTTACACTTAGGCCACCTCCACAAGTGCATGGGTTCTTTCGAAAACGGATAGTTACGTAATCGAAAACCTTCGGGTCTACAGATACCGTTTTCAATTCGCATTTCTCTGTCCGCGCGAGTAAATTGACAGGGATCACACAAACTTGCGTTTTAAACAAAGCATGCGCGTCTTTGTCTCTTTGGAACAGAGCAACCTACCTTTAACGTCAACGTATTTGAAGATATCTGGTTTTGGTGTCCACAAAAATATAAAGAGCTAGCGTTTTAAAACAGCTACAGTCTTATAAGCACATTCGAAAAGCTCCGTACTCAGTGACCCAACACGCTGCTTATATGTGGACATAATAAAAATAATATCCGTTTTCAGAAATCTCTGAATACCTGTGGACGGGACCTTAAAAATAATGC
>JAAAKL020005613.1:0-19056 GCA_010016065.2 Carybdea cf. marsupialis auct. non (Linnaeus, 1758)
ACACAAATTATAAATTATTGTCAAAATCAGGAAACTGTACTGACTGACAGAAAAACTAAGGGGATATTTGGCACGTTGTATGAATAGTTTGAATGAATGAATAAAGAAAAGAACGAGTGAATCGATGGGGCTTATTCCACAAGTAAAGATTTCTCTATTTATGTACAAATCAGTTTATAAGTGAATATTAAGCCAATGGGTAAGTGAAAATATTATCGACATCCTTAGCAAGTTGTTTTGTGGCTTCGTAGACAACAGCGTTTGTCTCTCCAAGGCATGCGATCCATACCTTTGTTAAAAGATTATCTATAGAGGTATACCTCATATACATTGCATTCTCTATTTACAGGACGATCGACAAAAACTATCCTGCTCTCCAAGCATTTTTCACAAAATGGAAGGTGACATCTGTGAAGGTGTGTACTGCTCTTGAACTAGAAGCACGCGTTTTACGTGCTGTAATTGATGATAAGTATGCATGATATTTTCTGATGGTTACTTTATATAATAGAGGACGTTTCTCTGGCGACGGAGCAGTTTCAAGGGCTCTTGGGATCTTTAACTGGAATTGAGCGATTCAAGTCACATGAGAGAGTTACAAGATGTAGAAACATGACGCCTGGCATGAAATGAAAATACGCACGGACCATTATATTTCATAAAATCCGTACATATAAAAGCTTTCTTTCAACATACTTTAAGTTTGTTATGCTTAGACTATAAATGGTTTGTGGAGCTGCTTTCCCTTTTAAACTAAATCAGTATTGTAAAACAATATTTGAAGTTTGAGCTTTGTCTGTTGTAACCCATGGACAAGGCTGCTTTATGATAAACTGTCGAAGAGTCTGTGAAATTAAAAATGGTGGAACAGATTTTAAAGCACTAATTCCATAATGGGTGGTCTTGGTAGACCTTTCTGTTCTTTTGCGTGTACATAAAGTACTGCTTAATGCTCTGTAAGAAGTTGGCAACTCTGCAATTTCACATGTTATTGTAGCCCCCAAGTTACGATGGATCTGCTGTCTACAAACCCACGTCCATCTCTTCCGCATGCGTAGTAAACAGCTTTTCTTCTGCCTTAGGCCAAATTGTCACCTTCTACAAAAGCAGCAAGTAGCAATACTACAGCAGTATTAATTGGCATAGCCATTTGCCTCTTACTTGTGGTTATTGGATTCGCATTTGCATTATACCATTTGAGGAAAAGGCAGAGGAGGAAACTTAAGGCTGCAACAGCATTAGCGTCGAATTCAGGTACGTCTTTTGAATCAGACAGTCGTAAATTCTATATATAATTTTAACACCAAAAATCTTCTTGATGGTTACGTGAGTTTTCATCCAAATCATGATCATAGCATGATATATCTAAAAAAGTTGGCTTATTAATATTATGGGAGCAACTTGGTTATCAAAACCAACAGTTCTGTTAATGGTGACGTTAGATTATGCTGGGTTTATTGCAGGGGTACCAGAAGTACGTCCGGTGGGGGAGCAGAAGAACTCATTGCACTGCGCTATGCCATTGCCAAAAAACGTTATTTATGGTCGTCCATATTGGTGGAAGTGGGCTAAACGCATGTGTTGCCTGTATTATGCAATGACTCACGACATTTGTAAAGGAGCCAATATAAAAGGATTGTCTTTTTATTTAATACCCAACCAATCTAGAATAATATACGTGATCGAACTATTAACAATTGCTTTTGTGTCATAAACCTTCAACGCTTTTATGTAATAGCAGCAAGGAAGATAGCAAAAGTGTTATGTCAAGATAAGTCTTGGCAGAAAGTAACTGTAAGAACTTGACAAAGAACTGGGAGAACGCGTGGATTTGTAGTAATGGTTTGTAGTTGCCCCTCTTGCGTCGTGTAATAACGGATTGTTATGGTATAAAAGGAGTACCGAAGAGTCCGTCCATGGTAAATAGAACACCATCGGATAAATGGAGAACATAAATTAATGAGATTTATGTCACCGCACGTGACGTCCGTTTCCCATACTTGCTTACAAAGAAGCGCTGTCAGATCATTCTTATTTAAGTGCTCATATACTCTTTAAAAATTATTTCCTGCACCGAAACGTTGATGAGTGTGATTGTATCCTTGTCGAATTCGTAGATGCCGAACTTAAACAAAGAGTGCAGTTAAATGAGATTACAGAGAATGGATCTTTGCAACCGAAAGTGTACACCATCGAAGGGTAAGAAAATACTTGGACTTCAGCAGCTTCATGCTAGTGCACTTTTTGCAGTTTGAGTATTTTGAGTATTTATTGCATAACATTTCGTGACAATAGTGCAAGTTGAAGGATGTAAACACCGTATATTGTCAATATAGATTAACAATCATTACCGTATTTGTAGCAAACACAGTCAACTCTCTAGAAAATGGATAGCAATGGGAATCAAGGTTGAAAGGTCCCGTGAGGAAGTGGTTCACTTTTGGAGGCAGGCATCGGTCCATGGTGTTGTTGCGTCCTTTACCTGGAAGGGTCACGCAGAATAAAAGATGGACTGGAGACTGATAAAGAAAAACAACTGCGCATATTTGCACACGATAGGTAGCTTATATTTGCTCCTCGAATATTTCCCATTTTGGAGGATGGGCCCTACATCAATTTCCCCCTCTCCCCAGTCACCAGGTAATAGGAGAGTGATGATCGCGTAAAGAAATATCCACAGCGATCGTGAGGGGACGTGTCTCCTGTCTTTTATTGGTTGTACATTTTGGTTTGTACGCTGTCATTTTTTTGTTATTTTTGGTTACATCGATGCAAAAATGTTAGAGTTGGCTAAATCCAACTGAAAGTGGCAATGCATAGTCTAAATAAGAGCTGGGACAAGTTTTGGGTTCCTTATATAATGGTTTATGGGAAACTGGCCCTGGCGAATTATAATAAATTTCCACTGAATGAAATCCAACAAGAGGTCCGACGTTTTTGGTTTCCGATGCACTATGATATACTGGAGTGAAAAATGTATATGCCTATAAAATGTCAGGTATACGCTAGTGATTTCTCTCAGGGAGCAGCGCCCCTTCCCCCCTCACCTTTGTGAGCGATATAGTGGTGCTATTCGTAGAACTATATGGTTTAGAAGTAGGTTGCACGGGTGAGGGGAGATTGAACAGAAAAAAAAAACCTCGGAAGCGTTAAGTTCGGTTATTCTGCTAACTACGTGAGTGCGGTTCGTTACGTGGATTATAAATGCATTTGGTACGCAGAGGATATTTATGTTACAATTCGCTCAATTATTCGTAAGTCTCTTAATAACAGGATCACGATTAGTTAGGTTGTGTCATTAATGATCTGAGTGGAAGTGGTAGTACATCTCCAAGGGTCATGTTGTCGAAAACATGTTCAAGGTAAGACAAGGTAATATGATAACTAATAGGTTCTAGAAAATGTATGCGTAGCCAAAAGTATTTGGCGTTAGTGCTGCTGTTTTCGAATAACACAGAAGCAACAAACCTCTTTTTAGATCTAATATTCGTTGGTTTGATAATGATGGCTGGATGACAAAAGGAAGTCAGCACAGTGAAAATTCACAAAGGTAAACCAAGCACATGATAAGGAGTAGCTTATAATAAGGAGTTCTTTGTTTTAAAACCACTTTCAAAGATTTGAATTAAAAAATAAAACCTAAATGAAAATGTAATGACGTCAGTCTAAACTTTTTTCTAAAGTTCCATAATTACTACAATCACTTAATGACATGAGGTCATAAAACTGTCGTTGCCTCACATGTTAACGTGACGATGCTCACAATTCGAAAGTAGTCCAAAAGGCTCTTTCGAACTATAATACAATTACTAATAGGGGGGATTGTGTGCATATTCGACTGCGTTTCTGGGGGGTACTTCAGATTTTAGATGAACATCAATTCTCAGACGAATGGTAAATATCAGATTGTACAGGTGAGACGACAAAAAAAACGACAAATAGAAGGATGATGTACTAAAGTATGACGGAAGCGTTCGGACATGCGTTTAGATTAAACAGTAACAACCTGTGAAACTATAGCTTTTAAATAGTTATACACGATGCGGTGCATTGGTGACGGGTACTAAAGGAAAAGCATTGAAGACTCCTGACCGGGATAGACACTACCATGTCATTACAGTGGGTATGACATGTAGTCGCATCCGGAAAATGGATCTTTTAATCGTACTGATAGAATCTTGTCACAGTATTAAAGATAGTGATTTAAATTCAAATGATGTGGTTCAAGCGTAAGTTTTATGACGATGACATAAAACATTGCCTCGTCTAGTTCATAAGTATCGTAAAAAGTAAATGCTAAAGTTGGTCCAGAAATCCTGAATATTTAACGTTGAGTATTGTAAAAGTTTGTAAACATCACCGAGGAAGTTGATGTGAAATCCGAAAATCTGTCAATGTTCTCATTACTAAAGTTTTTTATATTGAACTTTGACCCTCTATATTATAACCTTTGGCCTTTCTAAAGTGGAAATATGACCTTAGCCGAGATTATTTATAACGTCCGCTAATTATAATGGCAGAAATAATACTCCTTAACGGAAAGTAACTTACATCATTAAAAGCTTCGATTTTAAACAGCCATAGCTTCTACCATACGCGACGACAGTGCACAATCGAAATAAGACATTGAAAACTAAAGGCCAGAAGTCTTTAGTAGAAAACAGTCAAGAGTAACAAAGTCCATAGTATCTTCAGTGATAGATTCAATACTGGCCAAAACTTCTCACTAGACAGCCACGTAACGAAGTGGAAATATGAAGACAGTGACTGTTTTTGACAATGTCGGAGCTTCAAAACAGCCGAGCCGAAATCGGCCAGGAAAACATAGAGGGTCAAAGTACAATAGACTGGTAGATGCAATTACACTAGTGACACTATTCAATTTGTTTTGATTTTTAAGAGTTGCACTTCTGGAGGAGTATAACAACCGGTAAGGTGGCCTTTTAGCACATTCACGTAATCTTAATCAGCAACTGTCATATCTGAATGATTAGTTTAATTGTATGAAATAGGCAATAGCAGGCACAGAATACATGCATAGCACTATTAAAATGGGAGAGTGTATGAGGAGTAAATTATCACTAATGTCATCCGTTCATTCGATGAAACTGAAGATTGTTGTCGAATTGTTCAATTAAAATCGAGCGCAATCTCAATCACAGGCATCTTTATGCAATTCACACATATTTACACACTAACACGCACCGCAAACTCATACATGTATACCAAATCGCGCACGTAAACACGCTCAAGAATGTAATTGGGCAGACATGCAAATGCAGACACACACGCACGCACGCACGCACGCACGCACGCATTCACGCATTCACGCATTTAAGCACGCGTGTGCACACACAGACATAAGTGAGAATACGCTTCTTAATTGGTCTTATGATTTGTGGTCAGTGCTTTCACCATTGATTTGTTTGTGCTGCATGTGCTAATGTACTTATGACCTTCACTTAAGAAAGAAGGTGCATCGTCAGATGATAACAGCAGTGCATTTAGGGATATCTATAACTTACTAATTGGTAGCAAACACCAATAACAAATCTAATATGCTTTATTGAATTGGCAAAGTATCATGTATTCTTATGATCAGTTTCAACTGTGCATTCTACCAAGTAACACAATAACAACTGACAAACAACTTTCTTTTTTAACCCTCGCTTTGAATTTTAATCTAACCATGACAGTCAATTAAGTCTACTTACTAACTATTAACAGTATTAACATGATAATTCCTATAATCCATCTAACCGGTAATTATTTTACTAACGTTCTTCGTGTGACCTTGTAATTCTTGCTTGTTAACAACTTATTCTTTACCCTCCCTAGCACATACATATTTTGTTGCCCTGGCCTGTAGTTGTCATTTATGGTTTATTGTCATCTACGTAAATTTGAATTGTTTTGTTTGTTTTTTGTGGCATACTCGATTTTGAACGTAGCAAATTTCACAGCTAGAGTGAGCAATGCCCTGGACAGAGAGCAAATTTACAGGGGTGGTCTTCCGTTGCCTTCCCCAACCGATAGTCTTTATTTTGGGCTAAGAGAGACTCGAACCCACAACCTCTGGCTCTGACAACCTTTTGGAATTGTTATAGTACTGTAAATACTCGATCATTCCCCCATCCATTAAACACTCACCAATTCTGGCAAATAAGCCCCTGCCTTTAATTTTGTGGTGAAACCAAAGTTTGTTGGATAAGTTAGTTTTGTTGTGTTCTTGTTTTTAGGGGTTCTTCTCGCAATTTTCAGCACCCTGTAGGCATGGGGGACGCAATTGTATTGCTTAGAATATTTAGAATGATATTTTGCTTGTTACTAATTCTATAAGCCCCCTTCGAATAGGCCTTTGCCCCAAGAGCCTTTTCTGGAAAGTACACCCCGTCGGGTGTAATCGAGTTTGTAATAAAATCAACTTTTAGATCGTGGTAAAAATGAATCAAAGCATGATTACCCAGAGATTCAAATAACATTTCACGACTCATTTTGCAAAAATTGGCTACATTAAGCAATGGCTATATTAAAGATTTCCTATATCAGAGATGTTATATCAAAATAAAGGCTGTATCGACGGGAGGATGTCATTACAGATCATTACTTAAGTTGCAGTTATTTTATTATTTTTAACCAAAATGTCACTAGCATCCAATGTATTTATGGGTCAATTTTATTACTTCTTTGCAGCGAATTCCTATCGACATTTCAACGGAATGGTATGCATGATCCTCCGGTAAGAATTTAATAACACGTGACCTATTACTAATGACACAATCTGCAAATTACGATAATAACAATTTTATGATAACTTAACTGAAGCGTATCCTTCATCAAACTCTCATTTGTTGTACGTCCGTGTATACTGATGGAATATTTATTTAACTGATGTATTTTTCAGTTTTCCTCTTTCTATACTTTACTATGTAGTTTGTTTACATAGTACTTCGCACAATAATTTACTGGTTCATCAGTGGGCCACATATTGCATATTTTCCTGTGTTATTATTTCTTTGCGTGACATTGGATCAACTGTGATCCTTCTATAGATTCAAGATGTACATCCCTTTTGGTATTTTTGCATATTCGGCGAGGTGGGACTTATGATTTCTATAAGCATTATATTCCAGTTTGTATGGCATGCATTTCATTTTTTATATAATTGGTTACTGTTTCTATTATCTGCAGTCACTGATATTCACATGTGAGCATCTGCATCACTGATCTCTAAAAAAGGCTGGATCAAGCAATCCCATTGTTTCAAACATCGAAAAAGTGTGATCACGAAATACTGGTCCCCAAAGTTGAAATAGCGCAGTGAAGGTCCGCCATGTTACGTAACATTGTTTATAAGCTTTTCTTGATGGAGACTATAATGACGTCCAACGACTGACGTCACTTTGGGACGAAAGATGCCCCATCCCGTGTTTTTTAGAGATCAGTGATCTACACTTGCTGTTGCCAGGGAAACGGTAGCATACGGAGCCTTTTCTTCTAGGAAGTAACAGTGGGAAAACGCAAGTTTTAAGACCAGGTCACCAAGCGTTTTCGCAGCAGTCCGTATTGCTAAGAGAACGACATGTAGAAGGAAGGATCACATTGCTGAGAGAATTATGAATGTGGTGTTAAGAATCAGGGAGCATATTATTAGTATTTTTATTCCTCTTCTGCTTGTTCTTGTTCTGCTTCTGCTTCCTCTTCTAATTCGTATTCTTCCTGCAGAATCCAGTGAGGACGTTGGGGACCATGGTTCTCCGCTGCTTTCTATCTCTTGTCACGAGAAACGTTTTCCTAGCACTGACGTGGACGCTGTTTCTCAAGACTTTCATGTATGTCAGTCTTTGCCTTCCTCTGCCCTTCTTTCCTTTACTCTTGCATGTAATCACCAGATTTTCTAAAGCGTCTTTCCTTATGGCATATCCATGTAACAATCATTTTATTTTTCAGTATTTTTCATTCGCTCGTTTTGTAGCCTGGTGCCACAGAAATTTACTTACCAGACGTTTATACGGACATTGATGTTGATGAAGATGATACGGAAAGCGGATCATCAGACGGAGACGAAGAACAAGAAATACCACAAGTTGGGAACAGACCTCCATCGAGGGCTGATCTACTGTTAGCTGCGTCGCTAGAAGGACTAGGGACTTTAGAAAAAGATGGTAATTTAGTGACAGCTATTTGATAACATCCTCGAATACGTATTTTCGCGGTTATTATTATTTTTGATAATGTATAAATCAGATAAATTATATGGAAGACAGTTGTGTAACGACAACAGGAAACTCCGCGACAGTTATGTCAGCCTAAAAGAATTTTAAGGTAGTTTAATGAGAATGGCTCTTTGAACCTTTTATTGCACCCACTATTGAGAAGTGCATTTGAAAGGTAAATTTGAATAACTTAATAAAGTGTCCTGATAACAATTTTGCATGTTATCCTGTACTGCATATTGCTAATAGATGCGGGGATTCTGAGTTATGAAATAAAAGGTGTGAAAAACGGGTGCCTAGATATGAATTAGGGAACAATGGCACATTGTTTGGGCCCTGTAGAGGTTAATAAAATAGACAGATTTACCGCATGTTACTAAGAACTGTTACTTTAGGTAGAACGTAACATTCCTGTGGTTTAGATTTTGAAATTGTAAGTAAAGTGTCACTAGTTTAAGCAGGTAGTATGTTGCTCGGATATCGAACACTGAAATGACCAACGTTAGATATTTAATATAGTTACACCGATTGTCGAATGGTGCTTCTGATCTTTGCTGAGATGATAGCCACAACCGCGGCCCTTGTGTCGGTAAATTTCGGCAAAGGAAATGGGTGCAGCATTTGTTGTCACCCTTTGGAATCAGGCGTTTTTGAAATCTATTGTCCCTGCGACAGGTTGTGATTTGCGAGTACTGATTGCAGACATTTTTGCAAATGGCGATAAATGCATGCTTTTAAATGGTAATAGTAACATTGTGAAACAGGCATACGCTCTGGAAGTATGATCGTAGCTTAAGATATCATATGTGGAAACATAAATATTAGGCAACTTGTGGTCTTGAGTTTTTTAAACCGAAGAGACGCTGAATCAGTAGGGTGCAGAAAATTCCTCAGAATCCAGGCGGGCTAGCGTAGTACGGACTTAAAAGGCTAAACTTTACTTGTGAGTTAAGCACCATAATGGCTTAAAAACTTAGAAATAAAGTATCTAGAAATATCTCTAAATCTTGCTAAGCAGGGGGGGTAAAATAGACCACTCTTCCCGGAGGCGTCACTGCGAGACGCAATAGTACTGGTCGACACGAAGAAAACCTTATAAAGAAACGTTTTCAGTGTCTAATGTAAAGTGTACACATATATGACGAGCAATCTATACCCCCTTTCCCCCAGAATTTAACAATTCCTCCTCCTTAAGCTTTTGAATTTCTGGCAGGAATTCTGCTAACTGACTATGTGACTCTCTCTTTTCAGTTAAAAAGAAAGTCAACTAGTAAGCATTATTCCCGTTTCCGGCATTTCTTTGTACTGATATGTCTACTTATATTCTAAAACTTGTCCCTTCCAGGGTCATCTATTTTAAGGATTTTGCAAACCACTCTTCGTTTTGTTTTGATCAAGAGCAGTTGTTAGATATGAAAAGATGTTCCTAACTTGGAGCAGAATCACTGTATCGCTATTTGATCGCCGTTCCCGATCGACAAAATTCAGTTTATATGTCTGTTTACTTGTCTGTTTGTTGGTCAGGTTTTACGTTTGAAAATTTTGTACGTAATTTCGACTTTGTTACAAAACAAGGGCTCGGGTGCCAAGAATACCAAAAACATGTGATAACGAAAATCAGTATTTCTAGGAAGTACCGTTTCAGAAAGTCCTTCTCTGTAGGTCTTTCTTTACAGACCTACCTGAAATGAAAGGAAGTCTTAGATCATGCCAGGTGATTGCAATGGTGATTTGATTTTACTTGTATTGGATATTACTAAGGAGCTGATCCTGTAGAGCTGTAACTTTGACTTAAGTCGTGTTTTACAGAAGATGTCTTAGTAGATTTCGTGTTTACGTAGTTCAGCTCACATACAGAACGTCTACGTAAAATCAGTCCGAAAAAGGATTAACACGCACTAGCCCCCTGTGGTCAGATCACTGAGGAAGACGGTATTTTACTTACGGAGCCGATAGTTAAAATATACTCAGGCGTGGAATTTTAATTGCCATGAAAGAAGTTAGACATGATATCAAGGCACAGTACTAAAAGAACGTTCTTTTTAGATGGGACGTTAATCGTACACCAAAACACCACATCGTCTTTTATTTCCTAAGGATTAATGATATTTTTGCTACCTTAGTAAATCCGTTGTTCTCACTCACGTTTGCAATGATTTTAAGAAGATCCGAACGTATAAAGATAAAGTAAGGATGTTTTTGTCGCTGTAGTTAGGGTAAGGAGTAAAAGTTCATGTATTTATTCAAATGCAAAACAGTAAGAGGCCAGAACTAAGAAAATTTTGGGAAAATAGAACAACCAATGGAAATTTTGTAAAATATAATCTTTTGTATATTTATACCATTTTGTATAATGGTGCACGTCTGTAAATTATTTTCCAGGATGGAAACTGTAAATTATCCTATCACAGAGAATTTCAATCTTTTTGTGTATTTGTTTACTACTGCTAACAGTAAAGAGGGCACCAAGTCACATTGTTTGTAAATCGCTTGTTTATTCTGCGCCTGGGTGTAGCCCGAGGTATTGAAGGAATTCAAATACGAGTCCAAACTAGAAAACGCTTCTTTGTCCAAAAGTGACGACATGGATTAAGTTGTTCCAAGGCGTGAATGTACAGACATCGTACCAGAATTATATCTTGGAATATTGTTTTTAGCGGGAAGTTTTTTTGATGATCATATTTTCTGGAAACGCAGTCCCTTTTATTCTGTGTAACACAAGAAATCGAATATTGGAGCTTAAATACCTGAATTTCAGGCGAAGATGCCCACCTGACCACTGGATGAGTTCATATGTGCTGGAACAAGTAGCCAACAATACTGTTCCCACCGAACTACGATAAAGCTTGGTAGAAATTTTAAAAGTTTCAGCATTGTTGAGAAAAGTGGAATTGAGAGAGATATATGAAATACGGATTGAGGTCCTGGTGCTTTACACATAACGGGCATCAGTTGAGAATGCTAAGTCAGCCATATATACACCTAGCGAGAAAGGGCATGGTCAGATATGTCTGCCGGCTGGTGCTTTTTTAAATAGAAGAATCTTGTTTCCCTTTCGAAGTCAACTACCAACCCATTGTATTTATTAACGTTGATGTTATTGCTATATGAAGGAATACACTTGTAGTTTATTTGTAATTCGACCAGACGTGGTTTCCTTCGTAAGGCCAATGTGGTGTGGAGATTAGAACATCCTTCAGTGGGATGTGGAAATAAAGCATACTCTAGACAAAATCCGTGCTTCCGGAAGCCACCCCGTGCCACGGTCAGTGTTGAAGTTATCGGTAGCAATATAAATGATGTTGAGCCAGCAATTGTCAACAAACCTATGCTTTGGTAACTATATAACCTGACCCGGAAAGATGCATCCTCAATGCTCATGGTAAATTGAATTTAATGAAATTGCTGCAACCACAAGTGTGGTGCTGGCGTACGCATGTGTGTAAACACAAATAGCGAATGAGCGGCTGGAACAACCCACCCAACCCTACGATGAAGGCCAGTGTCTACTATCAGTCGACTGTATGAAGATGGGAGTTGCACGGATCAGGCTTACTACGTTGAAGACATCTCTTTCTAGAACTGACAGTGGATTCAACTTGAAAGATTCTAGAGTGTAAGTAAGAGTACTTTCCTTGGGCGCGATAACGTGGCCTCAGTAAATGATTGCAGAATACAAAACTTCACCGAACCGTGATTCAAACGCCGTGATTGACCAGAATTTGAACCAATGACCAGCGGGTCATGAATCCCAACGCCTTAACCATACTGTCACCATGACTACCATATAGTAATTCCTCTGCTAACTTCCAAAACCTCAGCGACTGTACTTCCCTATCTTTTCCCTTTGTTCCCTGGCAATCAAGTACGTGCGTCAACGTAACGTTGAGCGGAAACATGCGTGCGTCAAGTTAATCATTGAGCAGAATTCTAGAATTCGTGCAAGCCTGCTATTGTACCGGGGCTTAAAATTTTTCCAAAACCAAGCACACAACTCACTCTTTAGGAAGGCCTGCATTTTTGGCAAACGTCGATGAGATGCCGTAGTATTCCATTTTTCATCCACAAGTCTCTTGAATTTGTGGAAAATGCTTGTTAGGGAGGTTGCACAAAGTTGATCTAAACCATCAGGAGGGAAATATTTTGGGAATGTACTCACAATATAGGAATACCAAGCGTCTGTGTTTCCGATCCTTGAGAAAGAGTTGATTATGTACGAAAGAAATTGCAAGGTCATAGGTATAGGTTTTAACGATAACAATGGCCGGTCAAAGGAGCCTGTGACCTTTAGTAAAGTTAGAAAATCTCTTTCTTTCTTCGATATGGTTCGCTTTTCCCGCTATATTTTGGAAATTAATCAGCGGATGGAGAAAGTAACTCACCACACTTGAATAATGTTACTTTACTGCTTAAGAAACGATTTGGCAATATGCTTTGCGATAGGTAAAACCACATTCAAAATTTTTCTGATTACTCGCTTTCAGACGCTGAGAAATTTGTCTTGCAGCACGGTCTCGAGTTTTGCATTCCACCACAAAAAGTTAAAAGAGAAGAAATTTTCGCCGAGTTTAAAATCTTTAGCTCAGTTAACAAAACACAAACCTTTCTCTGAACATGAAATGAACTCCCTAAAAGCACCGGTCGATTTCACGGATTTTTACATGCATAGGGAACTTTTCCGGGCTCTAAAATCCTTAAGAAACAATCGAGAGATCCTCATCACAAAGCCTGATAAAGGGTCAGGAGTCGTTATCCTTAACCAGAAAGATTACTAGCACAAAATGGACAATATACTGCAAGATTCTAACAATTTTGAAAACTAGGCAGTGTCGAAAAGAATGACAACACAAAATTGAACAACGTATCCAAATGCGCTTATTAGATCTAGTCAAGAAAGGTCTTTTACCACGGGTTGTTTACAATAGGATTAGATCTTCGCGTTCGCAACGTCCACGGATGTACGGTCTCCCCAAAACTCACAAGAAAAATTTGCCTTTCCGTGATTGGTTTCTCACAACATGAAATGGCCAAGTGGCTTTCTGAACTTTTACAACCTGTACTCGATCTTAAGGACTCGTTTACCCTTCCCAAATTCGCACAAACCCAAAATTTCTGTTCTCCGAATACTTTTCTGTGTTCTTTCGACATCCGTAACTTGTTTACAAACGTTCCCTTAGATGAGACAATTAAGATATGCGACGACGCATTGTATCGGGGTGAGCTCATGCGTCCACTGTTCCCTGAGGAGGTGTTCATTGAATTAATGGAAGTGGCGACACTTGGTGTCGAATTTAGCTTCAATAATGAGATGTACCGACAAAGAAATAAGGTAAACATGGGCAGTCCCTTGGGTCCAGCGTTGGCTAACATCTTTGGTTTCCATGAATTTCATCTTCTTCGATCCTCTCCAAAACCTGTTGTATATTTTCGACATGTAGACGATACATTCGCGGTATTTAAAAATGAGTCAGAGTGTGACAACTTTCTAACTAAACTCAACAAGTTACACCAGACGTTAAATTTCACCTTCGAAAAGGAGGTAAACAACTCCCTGTCATAAAGAAAAAAGGTTTTAAGTACAAAAAAAGTTCGCTATTTCGTGCAGTTTTATTATGCTGTACTTCCATTTTATCAACAGTTGTGTTGGGTGTTGGATAAGCATCAACAGCCCCCAGCTTGCCTTTTGTTGAGTGGTAACAGAAGAAAGTAAGCCCTTCCGTTAGGGTTGAGTGGGTAGCATGTAGGTATCTACAATCCGTTGTAGATGGCAAATTTCGAAAATTTGTATCTCCCATAAGAAATATGAAAATCCATCAAATGTCACCTAGTTTGAGGATCATAGCGTATATACATGTATATTATATTCTTAGGTTTCAATGGTATTGAAAATAGCACGTGTTTCACACACGCCTGAATTCACTAATGTTATTAAAAATCGTGGAAGTTGTAAACGGATTCTTTTTGCTGAATACCTTAACGGATCGGGCGAATTGCTCAATAAGCACAGGTATTTTCTTCTTTAAAATTGTGCATGAAGCAAAGTGAAATGGAGAAGGTAGTTTCATTGATATCCTAGCAAAATCCTCTTGGCAGTTGTCGGTGCAAGACAATTCTAAACAGATATTGCTCAATTACTGAATGGCTATTCGGAACGTTGAAATTTGGTTTTTACTTCATTACACTTGCCTATGACGTTAGGCACATAAAGCGTGATTGAGTCCTGCAATCTTTACAACAAACAGTCTATAGACTCGCTCTTATGGCAATTTTTAAACCTATAAACGTTCTGGGGTGCCAGGTATTACGTCTATTTTGGCTGAATGCACAACACTTGGTTTCACAGAGGAAAAGCGTTTATCCACGGCCGTATCTATTTTCTTTTTGCAGTATAATATAATGTTGCCATCTTACGATAGTCGTAGATAGACGATGAGCACTTTATTGCCTCGTATTTTGAATCAGACGAGAAATTTGGTTATCTTAATAGAAAACACAATATTTATAAATTTTTCAGGTTCTATTTTCTTGAAAAAATTGTTTTAACGACATACAACTTGTACATCTAATTTATTTTCCGAGCATATGCGAAACGGTTAATCAGAGTTGAGATAAAATTTGTTATCCGTGTTAAGGACAAAATGAGTCCCAGCTTGTGTTACACGCGGTCTCTATTAAGAGATAAGGTAGAAAAGCCGAAAGTAGAGCCCAGTTGCTTTGATCCTATGTCGTCATGGCCCGACAACGAAACTGCCTTTGATACTTTACAAAACATTTTAAAAGAAATTTGAGAGTTATTATTAAGAGTCAAAGTTGGGGTATTATTTGTCTCCAATAATTCGCAATAAAAGGTATCTTGAATAAGTTGTTAGTAACACCGAGCTTGAAAATGCTTCGTGAAATATCTCGTATATTTTTTGAATAAAGCCATACACCGATTGTAATCAGACAATAACATCGGTCCACAGTTTTCTCTTTGCAAGATAGACAATTACGCAAGAGGGATTGATATTATAATAACTCAAGTCTAAATAATGAAAATGTTAGTACACCCTGGCAAACAGGTAGTGATTTTGTTGCTTCTTGGAACAGGTTAGAAGTACAAGAAGTGAAGAGGTCATCAAAAGAAAACAGCTGATGTAAACAGCTCTGTTTACATAAAGATGCCTTACATAAAAACGTATAGAAAGATGAAGCTTTCAGTATGCCTCTCCTGTAACTTTAAACGATTCATTATTATCGTTTATTAATCATTATGGACTATTAATTAAATGTTTTTGAATATGCTCTGGTTGTGCACTATTTTAGTCAACGCTGCTCAAACCCTTTCGCCCCAGGTACTCGATAATTGGTCCTCCCTTCTAGTCATGATAGCCACATACCGCTCTCTGAAAAAGCGGTATTTATTTTGGTAAAACATATTGCTTATTTGGCGAATTTGCGGTACGTCCTTTTGAGCTGAAGAGAGGATTTGTCTTGTCGGAAAGATAATCGTAGGTTCACTTGATGGGACATCTTCTAATAACTTTTCCATTTACCTTCCTTAAATTTCTCGTTTTATTTATCGCCAAGGAAGTCTCAGAAACAAAGAAGGAGCATTTCAAGACAGGCTGCTAATAGGATCTAGTTCAAAACATGTTCAAGGTAGCCTTTATTCAAAAAGACAGATTTGTTCGTTACCGTTTCAGTTGTTTTTAGTATTGGATGAGCAGATCTTCAATGTTCTATTTACCAGGGATTTCACAACACTTTGAGTTTGATGATACAGGAAAAGTCCCTTCTGAACTACTGTAAAGTAAACGTTGCCTTCGTTACGTACTCGTAAGAAACCCCGAAACATCAATTTTGCTAACTCAATGATCTACATGAAGAGTAGCTCCATACAAAAATTGAATCAATGCGGTCTCCAATAACGGTGGCCGTGGTATGTCATAATGAAGCCGAGCATTGAGACCCACAGAGTTACAATCATCTAACAGAACATTAGTAGACAGCGATATTACATTTAATGAACATCGTTTTACTTCAGACTGAATGAATACTTGTTGAACTGAACCGGCAAATGAAAAAGAAACTTTCTGGCTATATCTTTCATACTTCCGCAACTGTGGCTTTAGTGCACGATAAAATCTAACAACCGTGGGACCAAGTAAGTGTTATCCCACGCAGCGAGTTGCATTTACATCAAATCTCATAACTTGTATAGCGAGGGGCATCGATGGATAATCTTGTTGAAGTTATTTTGAGCACATGTCTGAGGAGTCAACAGATTACTTGAAACATTACCTACACATTCCAACAGTAGCAAAAGTTGTGTAGAACTGATTTTTATTCATGCAATCAATAGTGATATGTCGACAAGGAATCGAAGTTAGTTGCAATCTAGAGAAGTCACTGCAATGTGTCGCAAGAGGCCACAAGAACTCCTATAGTAAATTTGTGACTGCCTTCCAACGAGTTTCAAACCGTTCGAAGGCTTTGCTGACATGACCAAAAATCTACAAGATCAACTGCACATGCGTAGAAAAGGGAGGCACTCTCTCGAGAAAGAGGGTCTGAGAATAACAAACGTGTCGCTGGCAATGATCTGTAACTCTGATAAATGAAATCAGTAATGGAAAAATTGTCACGTTAGACAAGATAACCCAGTTTTGTATTGGTTTACTTCCAACAATCTTTCAAAAAGTACTAAATACTCCAGTTCCCTGTTTATGAAAATGATTAAGCTGGAAATAGTACATTTACATTGTTTCCTAAATGCGACAGAAAATGTAGTCCCTCTTATGAAGTCGCTCTATCTGAATTCCGCAAACAAATCTAGTTTCTTCCATAGAATGTGAAAAATCTCACATTTGTTCAGATGCTCAAAGAGCCTTCCTTTGTTTATCCAAATACTTTGGATACGAAAGGTGATAAAATAATATCTGTAATAGCTCTTGTAAAGAATAGATTTAATAAAAAATGACACCACTTTAAAATGGTTTTTATCAAATACCTGTCGAGTTTTCTACATAGGTTTTGCAGTCAACGTCGGGTTTTTTGGGGTTTTTTTTTAAATCTGGAACTTTGCCTATAGTGGCAGAGACGAACTAATACCTTTACTACGTATCAACACCTGTACATAGTATGTCATGTCGTATTTTATGCTGATTTTACCAAAAAGCTGGACTGTAATAGACTTGCTCAAGTTTTGTTAAGGAGCAGTTGAGCCTTTCCCCTCCCCTTACCTTCGCTATATCGTATTGACATCTCCATAACTTATCTATAGATAACTAAGCAACTACGTATCTACTCCAATCAATATTAATACCCACTGTTCCAGCTGTTCCACTCTTAATAGATAGGCCCCATCAGTCTTAAATGTGCAGTGCAAAGACAAAAAGATGTTACGAAGGGACCTCTGAAAGGCAAAATTGCTAGCAACGGTTTCAAAGGTAACCTTTCGTATGCATTCAAACGGGCTTAAGCAGTTTTACTATATCATGATCATCTTTCCAAATTGCGCCATACTTGAAGGAGTTTGAAACTTCTTCGTCAATATATGTGATAGTATTATTATGTCATCAGAATACTTTCACGTTTTACATTGCTATGAACCCAGACGACAAAAATAAAAGCAACAGTGTACTGTGAATGATTTATTGTCTTCCATATCTAACATTAAGTTCTACTTCTGATTGTACTGGAAACATGTGACAAATGATTTACTTTGGTGCCTCATTTTTATCGTTCTATACGTTTAATGATAGTCAAGCAATGCCACTGATAAAGAGAATGAAGAGAAGTATGTTACTTAAGGTTTGGGGTGACCTAGTTGAGTTTGGAAACAAGGCTCGTGTTTGAAGTGTCCCCTTTTTGATTAGGTAAGCTCACTACATCTACGTAGAGGGGTTCTTGAATCAGTATTTGACTTTTAGTAACTGACACTCTTTGACACACAGTTAACACACAAAATTGATTTCCTGGTTCTCTTATCGACTCAGCTGTCTCACGAGACCATCTTTCAGAGACTGCAATTTCTGTACTGCGTCAATGTGTATCATAAATGTTCTGCTATTGATACTCTCTATCTGCAAGAAATTAAATTCCCTCTGACAATAGTATAACTTCTTTTTGAAAGGTGCCTGACTGTGTACATTTTATAGCGTAGCCTCGTTCCTAAGAAAGTGAAATTTCAACTCTTCTTTTATTTTCATCGCGGCAGCTGCGTACTTTTGACCTCTTTGGTTTCTGCGAACCTACCCTCGCCTCTGTTGTTTTTCAACCTATGGATCATGAATTCACGTGGTATTGCCTTGGCCACCTAAAATACCTGATAATTCATATAAATCATTACTAACAAATGTAATCTATCAAGTTTAATGGGATATTAGAGAAAAGTGATTATGTCACCACTGGGATTCGAGCCCGGGACACCCGGCGTTCTGCTCTACTAACTAAGCCATGGTGACCCAGTGATAACATAGTTCACTTTTCTGTAGTCACCAAATTAGCTCCTAATACTCAACCGATGGACATCGCATCCAGCTCTACGCAATTTTACATGGTCACCATAGCTTTTGCAGTCACCATAGTTCAGTTGGTAGAGCAGCAAGGCGCGAATGCGTGGATATCGAGTTCGAATCCCGGGGCTGACATTTCTCTAGTATCTCTTCATACCTGATACTTTCAAATTCTCTCTTCTCTATCACTAATAAATTTTAACCGATCACCATTCTTTTTTGAAACTTAGGATCAAAATCACGAATTGTCTCTACTTATCCAATCTTCTCCGTATTTGCAGCACAGTTTACCAATCTGACCAGAGTGTAGTAAGGGATAAAAGGCATCTAGCGTCACCAAA
>JAAAKL020005614.1:0-19053 GCA_010016065.2 Carybdea cf. marsupialis auct. non (Linnaeus, 1758)
CTCAGTCAGACGCATACAGACTGCCTGAAACCAAGAGGTAATGTTGAGATTTGTCATTTGTTATTGTGTTTGTTATATTTATGTCGTAAACTTGTCATCTTAAATACTACGCATCGTATCGAAGTTTTACCTGTACTACATTTTAATTTTAGTTATTTCTATTGCCTCTAGATTCAAATCGAGCACTGGACGTTATATTATTCGGTGGAATTGATTGTCGACAAAGAGAATGTGTTAGGTCATGCATCAGGTTGCAAGTCATATTAGGGTAGCTCGAATATGAACTAAGGTTAAGATGGCAGTCAGAAGGTGAATTGTTTTAGTAACTGTTGTTGTTGTTCTTGGAACACCCCAATGTAAGAGTAGGTCTTACAGTATATATAGGGAAGTAAGAGGACTGTAAGGTTAAGGCAGGTAGGTAGAGTGTTGTTGATGCAGGTAGAGTCGGGTTGTTTTGATACGCGGTTAGTAACATAATGTACTATGTGCTCTAGGCCTCCTGGCCTTTTTGTCCTATGCATATCAAAATCTACAGTGTTGTGTGGCTATTCATTATTTCAGCACTAACAGTTGACTGGTGGTCATTGAAAACTCCTACTCATGTTTGTAACTGTCTTTTATCTGTATAATTATACTAGGAGCCCCTAAGTAACGAGCTTTGAACAAAAAATTTTATGTTTGCTGGTCACTTGCATGCAACTGACTTCGTATTGAGTAGTTAATGATGAAGATATCCGCAATCTATTAACTAGATCATCAGTAAGCTTAAAGCGGGTGCAGTCTTTCCAGCCTCACTCGGTACATTATAAGGAAATTTTATTTTCTCATATGCAATTATGGCATTCCATCACTAATACATTTGCTGTGGTGGATGAGAGACCAATTAAATTTCGTAATACGATCTTAACAGTGGCGGCTTCCATTTACTTTAAATCATTTTATGCGAACCTAGTGTGCGGCACATGCTGCTAAGATACTAAACAAGATAGGAAAGTTGCATTACGTTACGCTATGCCTTTTTATATTTCCTTCTACTAGAAATGATTGATTTCTGTAACTTACGAAGACTTATCTAATTTTTGGTTTGTGCATCCCATTATGTCTAATGTCCGTTTGAACTGTTGCATTTGCCGTTTTTCACTTTTTTAGAGAGAACTTACCTGTATGATTATTTTACGTCGATGGGCCATGAAATTATCTTCAGACATCTCAACTTGAAATTGTTCAATGTCTTCGCTCCTTTAGTACTCATACATATATCCTTAAACAGATATCATACATGTATCCTTAAATAGATATCATACATGTATCCTTAAATAGATATCATGCATATATACACATCAAAGCGCTATTTTTGAGTGACCAGTCTCTTTGAATGAACTAGCGCTGTTTTCTTACTTCTAAAGCAACAGAAACCACAGCATGTTGATACATTATGACACACTGGCTCTTCCTTTCAGGCTGTTAGAAATCACATTTTTGTCATTTATGATCAATATATCTGGCCTAACTTCATTAAAGACATTGCGATTTTTTTAAGAGGGTTGTGAATGAGGTAATATGAAGGTATATAAAGCATTGGTTATACTCTATTGTTATGCTAACCTTCTCAGTCGCTTCATTACCGTGGAATCTTAGACATCCCTTTTGGCATACACGACTCTGTAGCAGTGACCCACTGAACCACTTAAATATGAGTTAATCTATCTGTTATATACTCTCTGAATATTATTATCCCCTCAAGGAATTTGTAACCCCTGTCATTCATAAGTTGCCCAACATCAATATCACAACATATGTACCTTTCTAGGTCATTTTAATAGTAGCCGTGGGTATCACGAAAAGGCTAATGGAAATTCAGTTTTGAATCATAATGCAATTTAAAGCTAAATGAAAATATTTCATTTATAAGCGTGTGAATAAAATGTCCGTGCATAGAAAATTATAGTTGCTACTAGTCTTCTAACAGAGTAATATGATTGAACTAATTCAATCTTAATTTGCAACCTCTCTAACCCTGTTCATTTCCTGCAAGAACAACAAAAACTACGCATCACGATTTCTCATAGTCGTTGGACCCCTACAAATTGATATAAGTGAAAGAACCTCAACACTAAATATGAATAAATTCATAATAAAGTCTCTGTTTAGAAGATAAAATCAAACATATTTTTTAACGCGATCTTGTAGAAGGGTCAGTCACTTTGGTCAATGGACTAAAAACAGTTGTTGTCACAGTTCCTTACACTCTTTGAAATTTTTACAAAGTGCTAATGTAACAAGGATTAATCTGATCCTGTTATCCTAATCTTCTTGACTGTAATTAAAACACTGCTCTTTCCGTTGTATATAGAGGAAATGATGACCTTGATGTAGTATTGATTTTTTTCCTTGTCTTGTGAATCCATGGCTTCCGTTTATTGATTTTCATAGTAGTAAGTAGGAGCAGTCAGCAAAGAACTTTCATTCAATTGATGAGTGATTTATCATGACATGAGTCGTAAACTTTAATTTTGCTACGTTTCGAGAGATACGTCTCCAACCTTCAGAGTACTAGGTTCTGATGACGCAGCTATTTTACACTCGAATGTGCGGACGTCGATGGTGACAGTCAATATTCATCGTCATGTTTATTTTATGCTTGTCGTGTTTATTTTGTCTAGTGCTGCTAGCAATATATCTGGAAGTGTGTATGATTTGTTATTGATGTGGTTGCTGTGGTAAAGGGAGTGTATAGATAATTTTCTTTTCCTTGTTGATGTGTTTTCCATGTTTTCCCAACTGAAGTGATGGCTCTTTATCCAACAGTGTTCAGTGATCTGGTAACTTTTGGTGTCTACGATTTTGACTGCTCTTAGGTGTTCTTTTCCTCTCTGGACTAAAGAAGGCTTAAATTCACCTATGTAAAATTCAGGGCAGTCTTTACAGCAAAGTTGATAAACAATATTACCCTTAACGTCTGTTGCAATTGGGTCGTTTGGGTAAGACAGCAGGTAGTCTAGAATGGAACTTGTAAAAATGGAAATTGATTTGATAATATTGCTAGTATATTCAACTTAGGGAAGGCAAATTCTATTTAAAGGATCCTTGTCTATCTTTTGAGTCCACGATTTATTTTTCTCACGTTTTTCTTCATCTTTCTCCTGGTATCCATTCCCTCTTCAGACGTATTAAAAGTGTTTTTCTTCCTCTTTCAGGTCTGTAAGGCTGGTAACACTTGTTCTTGTCTTTCCACAGAGAATGTTGGTGACACTCACGAGAGCTAATTATGGATTGTGAGACGTAAAGTTCAGATATTTGTCCTTGTGTGCTGACTTCCAAAATACTAACCAAGATGCTGTAATCTTGTTTTATCTTTACCAAAACATCCTGGAAGGCTAGTGTTTCTAATTGTTCTCTCCCCATAATGAAATTGATGCTTGGGTGAAGGTTGTTTATATAGTTAGAAAAGCCTTGTAGATGTTCCTTTTCAACGATAGCGAAGACTTTTCCAAGTGGACGTTGGATTAGCTGCTGTTGGTAGCATTGTACTTTGCATTAATAGTTCGGCAACTCTACGCGGAGTCTACAATCGGCAAGTCACTATTTGGTTGGTATATCTTGTTGCTGGAGTGGAAAAGGCATTGTACAGAATTTCCTGAGTAGGGTGAGGACGTCTGACGTTTCTATCTACGAATCGGCTCATGTTCTGTTTCATGTGCATAACTGAGATCATCTTTTAAGAAACCACCGAAACAAATTATGAAGAGGTACAAAAATAGATTTTTGGCGACTCCTCTGGGACAACAATTGTTTTTCCAAGTTTTGTCATTATATCTTTTGAGGATAAAAAACCTATTAAGAACTGTAAACTAGAACGAGTAAACGATAATTGCTACTGTTTTAGGCTTTACGGTTTCAACGTAAAACCAGCTCAAGTGATAAAATTCCTTATCTTGTTAGCTAAATTACACAAGAAACTCTTTTAAATGCATAGAACGCATGAAAAAACATTTTACTGAATGCGCAAAATATAGGGGTCCGCAAGTCATATTACCTACAGAGCAGGTGATCCGCAGGAAGGAGAACTTTGCTTAACAGTACGGTTGACCTTACAGGATATTTCCCGTCTCTCTTTCGGTTTCGTATCTTCTCCGTATTGAAAAATCAATATGGTGTCCAATATTGCCATAGTCCACGAGTTCAACTTTGTTGCACAAAACATTTGTGAGGGTTTTACTATAATTTGATATTTTTCATGGTGAAAACTATAACTTTGCCAACCAAGGAAAAATATTTGTTGAAGAAATGGTCATAAGATCAGGTGGGAATTTCCTTGGCTCATTTTACTTGCTGTCAGGCTTAGAATTTTAACAACAACATTGGGCTTAGCCAATCCATGACATGTTTCTTTCAAGTGGTATAGAGTAGCATATGCATGTTTCGCGTAGAAAATTTCTTGTTGATGTGTCTATTACAGATGGGAATAGGATTTTTGTATCTATTGGCTACGTCTTTTTGATATTTTTTGGACCCTATTTTAAATCAGACTCTGTACAAGACCTTAAGTTCAGACTCTATAAGGGAAGATAAACATGTGTCATCAAACAATAGGGTTATATTGTGATGTCATAAGTTATGATAGGTGTTGCGAAACTTGAGATTTCTTCATTTAAAGGAAAACTAGCTGATTTTTAAGCGCAGATACATATATAAAGGCTAGCAGAACCCTGTTGAAACTAGTTTTGATCATAAATCAAAATATTGAGGCCAAAGTCTCATTTAACAAAGCAAATCAATTACTTTTGAGATATTTTAGGCTAGGAGAAACGGTACCAACCTGTTGTGTTTTACTTCAAAATAAACTATTCAATGCAAAAATGTCAAGATGGGAAATGTTGCAGCTTGATAACTGTTTTACATTTGCGTTTCTTTTATATTTCACTCCCCTAGACTCCCCTAAAAAATGGTAAAATCAACAGGTAATTAAAAGCTCATTAACATTTAAAAGTTACATTTGAAGTGAATATAAACTCTTTGTGTAAAATTACTCTTAAATCTAATTTGAAATAAGGATAAAGCAAAGATATGTGTTACCACCCTTCAGGAAAGTTGTGACAACGCCCTTAGTAATACATATTTTGTTAAACTTAATTAAACTCAGATAAAAGTTTTGAAAAGTAAATAAATGTATATTTCTGTCTATTATGGTTGTAATAAGATGGAAATTATAAGATGCTATTCATATTTCCACGCTCTTCCCATCAGGATCTATTAGCTACTCGTGATCTTCAGTAACACTTACCAGAGTGATAACCATCTCGATGACGCACATTTAACATAAGTGACTCTTGGTTTCCAATGCACAAAGTTTTAAGATTTAGTGAGCTGCCGTAGTCTAGTTGATTAGGTCCTTGCCTTCAGATCTAAAGGGTTAAGAAGGATTCAAATCCCGGAAAGGTCAGTGGTGACGTCAGGAATGACCGCCGGCCGGTCTTTAAGTGCTTTTTAATCCAGTAACAAGTCCTATGTGCATGGGCACAGCCCTAGCCCCCGTAAACAAATGAAGTTCTCTTATATTGTGTCAAACATTGTATTTGCGAGGACATAACCATGAGTAGTTACAGTGAAAGAACTAAGAGGAAACATGGCCGTACTTCAAAATTTGTTAGTCCATAGTCAACTAGTCTGAAATCTGGAGTCTGTAGAACGTTTCAGGTTTCACGAATGATTGTTTCGGGGTCTATAACCTATTAATGACTCCATCAAGTTAGTACTAATTTCCTACCTTCTTGGTCGTGGATTCCAAAATACAGGTAGCTAAGGTAGTCATAGTATCTATCCATTTTTGAGATTACTACAGCAACCTTTATACATGCATTTGAAAGACATCTACGCATTTTCCTCGTAAAAAGGGGGTCGTATTTATCAGGATTCTTACAACAAACTATCATATTTTCAATGAATCTTAAGCTATAAATTTCTTTCTTATGGATAAGGATCAGGTGGAAATTCCGAAGTAGAGAAGGGTAAAGGGGATAAAGCGCTGCATCCTCCACTGATGCACTGACAGTAGAGTAGAGTGGTTCACATTTCACTCCCCTAAGAGTTCAACGTTGCGATAAAATAAGAGGAGTGACTTTCGTCCTCAAGACGTCTCCCATCCACTACATTAATGTATGATATTGCAATCCAGCAGCTGAGAGTCGCCGGTCAATGGACATGCCTGTTAAAAAAGTGTTTTTTGAGCCTTTTCAGAAGTAAAATTAGGCTATCTGGAATGAACTGAACTGAAACAGAAATGTCCATACTTTCTCCATATATTCCTTTTCATACACTGGCTGCCCCATGAAGAAAGGCTTGCTCCCTTTCCTTAACATTTTTCCCTTTCCTAAACAATATTCCCTTCCCCATCTTTCTTGTAGCATTGCAACAATGCATTCAACTCTGCCGTACAATCACTAATGCTAGTGGCCTCTGCTTCAAAGAGAGAGAGAGAGAGAGAGAGTGTGTGTGTGTGTGTGCGTGTGTGTGTGTTTGTGTATGTGTATGTGTTTTGTGTGTGTGCGTGTGCGTGTGTACTGCTTTAACCTTTATGACAGAAAAATCTTAGGAAGGGGAACGGTCTTCTTAATTAGCACTTGTACTAGGAATGAAGGAATTTAGTAAATTTTTTCTACATTGCAGAACAGTTGTCTCTAACCTGCAGATTGACATCTTAAAGGACTTCCTACACAACCTTCCTAAATGGTTTATTTATATCTTGTAATCCCCAAACCATCCCTACAAAATGTACAGTAGACCCTGAGTAGATAATTCTGGTATGAGTTATCGTTGGAATGAATAACCCATTTCAAGGATAAATAAAATTAGCTGATACTGTTGATCAGGATGGTTTTCAATTATATTATTACTTGGCCAATTACGTATCTGCAATTTCCTCATAAAGGAAAATATTTTATGAAAAACTATAGTGATACAACGACCAACGGATGCCTTGGATTAGACTAATTCAATAAAGCTCACTGCCAAAGTTATTTTAACTGTTCACTGAATTACTCCAGCTACTCTTCTCAACAAGTAACAATTGCTGGAAACTTCGTTAACAGTTCATGAGAGATTTTGTAAATTGCATTCCTAAAGAAAGATTGGGGTAGTTCCTAAGGAAATGATACTTTGAAAAGATCAAAATGATATAAAAAAGAATTGTCTAAGATAGCTATTTAAAAGCTCATTTACCATTCCAAACATAGCTTGACGCTCTACTTCTACAACGGATCCAAACTTTGGACAGATTGTCTCTTTTTCTGTAAACATCGCCATTCCGTACTGACACTTATAGCTTATTAGTTATTATGTTCACATTATAACATTGGTCTCTGTACACATTACCAAACTCGGCTTGTTGTCATAGAAACACTTGATTGACGTCACTACCAATAGATCCTACAGAAATATTTGTGTCCTTTGTCATACGTCATACTTTTGAAACGTAAGTCTCCAGGATATGATATGGTTGGGACAATGATGTTGATTGGTTCCTTGTTGGTATAGACACATGAGGGCAGAACAGTTATATCAGCTGATCAACCATCTCAGTGGGGTATAGTGAAATTAACTGAGAAGGGCACAAATAAGTCTATTTTTCACATAGTTCTGTAGTGTCTTTTAGGGTGACTTTATGAAATCTTTCAAACATAGGAACCGTAAAATCTATCCAACAGACTTTAAAAATTTTGCATATGGGTCCCATGACCGTAATGAAGAGAAGCTTTCAAAGTTTCGTTCCAATGGCTGTTACAAAACATCCTTCCATAATTTTGAAGGAAAGGTCTTAAGACAGGGCCATAATGTGCTAACTTACCTGACTATTTCGGCTTTCACTTTCACTTCAATACTCCCAAACCTTAAAAGCTTAATCTCCTCGAGAATCTCATTCATTGGATACTTCATTCTGTAATAAGCGTACAGACATAAGAGATTTAATGAAACTTCATTTTTGGCTTCTCATACTGTGGAAAGTCGTCAAACTGTCATCACAAAAAATGCAAAGAGTGAACCTGTTAAGAAAATGTGTTTTATGAAAAGTGCATCAGGCATAAAGATTTTGTGTCAATCAGTGCAGAGTAACTAATAAATAGAATAGAAGCATGGAAAGGCATTTTGTTTCATTAACGTCAAATATACATATAAGAATATCGATATGAAACTATGTGAAAGAGATTTAGGAGCATTGGCTTAGAAAACGGAGAGTTGTAAGGCTATAGTGCACGTAACAAGGATGTATTGGCCCTTTAATTTATAGCAGTAAACACCGACGTATAGTTCTCATGATAAACTCATGGGAGAAGTGCCAAAAATCCCCTCGGAGGAACCAAGTGGATTCACGTCTACTGCAATGGATCTAACACACTCTAGTCACGATATTCCCTATCAATGCTGCGAATGAAACAGCATTTCATTCTGATCATAAGAACTACAGGGATCTAAATGAACCACATGCTACTTCATCTCGTTTCCACCCTCATAGTGAAGGGTGGCACTCGCTTATACGAGTGTCTTACGTTTTCCCGATTAAACGGCCTCTTGGAATCCCGCAATGGTGTATTGATTTTCCAATATTTACATGTTTCTTTCTTATAAAACCTTTTCAGTATCTTTTATTACAAGTTGGAAGCAAGTATATAGGCTGTATTGAAAATAATCCTTCAATTATATTCCCTTTGCTGCAGGTGTAATTACTTAATGTATCGCAATTAGAAATACTCTATCTACTCTCAAAATCTTTTCAAACCTCTGTCTGTAGGACATATGTAGTGAGTATTTTCGCTTTAAATATTAAAAACTGACAGGAATGCTGCTTAATCAAACTGTTCCTTATACTTGCATACGGAATGCCATGATGCAACATAAAATAACTAAATTTTAGATAAATTACATTTAACCAAATTAACAGGTAAGCACGTTTTTAGTATAAATGCCTTTCAAAGTTCATAATAGCCCAAAATGTCAATTTTTAGAAATCTTCAATCAAATGTATATTTCATTTATTTCATAAACAAGATTCAATTCATGGTGCATCTTCAGATTGTCTCCTAACGCTTCACTAACTTAAGAAAGTCGCTCGTTTACTGGAATCTGCCCTATATCAACCTTTACGTTGAGTTAAGTATAAGGGTCTAAGCTTTCATTCACATTATCAATGTTACGTTGCGGTTGTCCACATGTGGTGCCTGGTGTGTGGCCTTCATCAATCTATATTTAGCACTACAACTTAATGATGAAAACCTTCTGAAATCCTTATTGAAACTACCACTGGTAAAGTTTGCTTTGTCTTGTATTTTGCCTAGAATTTTCCAGAGGTTTCAAAAAGAACAGTAGGGGAAGGCAATCTTTGCCTTTAGAAAAGGAGCAAAGTCCATTCTTCAGAATTCCCAACTCTCAATTAACAACTACTAAATACATATGATCAAAATAAACGGATCAAACGCTTGGAACTTGTCCTGTTAAGCCATTTGTACCACCAATGGAATGGTACAAAATATCAGAAACTGATCCAGGATACGGCTGCCATGACAGCGCAAGTTCGCCAATGCAGGCTGAAAGGTTTATGGGCTCTTTAACAAAGTCCTCCTTTTAATCAACTGGGAAGCAAGACAAGCTGGAACACAGTGTGTATAAAAAAGAGGACCTTGAGTAGCAGGTACAATCAATTTGAGATTTTTAAGACAACAGAATCGGCTTAATATGAAGACTATCGGTACTAAAAATCGTTATCCTCAAGAACTAACACATCGTTAAGAAATTCTTGTGGTTAAAGGGCCTCTTCAAGTAACCTAAAAGGGGAACAGAATGGTTATTCCAAACATCAGCAGGGATCATATGGTCTCTTTTACCTTTGTTTTACCTAATCCATGATTATCCACAAGTGTTTTCTAGGTTGACAGTTATGGGAAAGGTCAGGGACACTTGCTTTATGCCATATTAATGATCGGAAAAAATGAATACGAAACGAGTAGGGCCACAGTTAAAGAGATGTTTGTATGGTTCGGTGTCGTGGGGGAAAGAGGGAGATACTGTGGAGGAGGACCCATCAGCAAGTTATAAAAGTTACTGTTATAATTCATATCTCAATCTATCTATCTTCTTCTTTTCTCTCCTTCCTATCATGATGCCAAAAAGTTACGAGAGTCCACTGTGATACCATGCCATTTCTTTCGAACTGTCGCAGCATGTACATTTAAGCGTCGATGTGGCCCGCTTTTTCTTTTTCCTTTACTAGTCCCAGTGAGGTGAAAGTCCGACAGCATCTTTTAGTATCGTGTGACCAAGAAAATAATTACTAATAGCAAACTTAAAAACACAGAAAAAAAAAAAGCAAGATCTTTCTCCATTTGACAGACAGGAATTTACGCAAACTGTATCATACTCAACCTTTCATAGCTTTTCCTACTACATTCCTCATTCCGTTTTTATAGCCAGGGTGCCAGACAGTCCCTCAAATTTGGGTTTTTAATATATAATTTAATCAGCTGATATAGGTATCCCAAATTTTAAAAGCAGCGGAAAGATATAGGACGTTGTTGCAGTTTATTGAATGTACTTCACTAAGACGCAGAAAGCAGAGAAATCGGTTACAAAGCGTGGATAGTAAGAGGCAGATATTCAGAACGAGGTTGTTATATCGCTTTTTATTGCTTAGCACAAGACGTACCTTTGAAATTTCTAAGCATGCTGAAATAGCGATTCTATGCTTTGAAGTTTACAGAATTTTTATTTACACAACTTTAATTTACTTTTTCAAAGGAACGGTTTTACTACTTATGTCCAAACGCCAAAACACTCTCCCTCTCCTATCAAAGCACGTTTTCATGAAATGATGTAAAAGATCTGAAAATACATTTGATTTTCGATTTTCGGCATCCCAGTTATCCGATTCTTACATTTTTCGGACTTGCTGTTACAGTTGCAATTTTTTTATTGATATTCATAAGTCGTGTTTCATGAAACCTTACTTTAGTTGAGAGTGCAAAAAAATTGGGTAGGATACGCTTTTTAACACTTATCAATAGCTTAGTTAAGATAAAACACAAGATACCGTTAAATATCTGTTCATCTCGAGTTATTTGGAGCGTAATGGATGTGATCTCAACAGCAAACAGCAAACAGCAAGAATCGAGAACAAGTACACCTCCCTAAGTACTTCAAGCTGATTTAAGTTTGGAGTTGTGGACTAACATCTATCATCACCAATTTATTTACTTTTAATGCCTCATTTATCATATGTATTGACAATTATCTGGAATCTAGTTTATACGGGTATTTAAACTCGGTTGCGGCTGCATGTTATTAGGCTATAAAGTGAAATAAATTCCCGACCACAAACTAAATATTTTATTAACTAGGCTACAAATTTAAATGGCGTTCGTACTAAGTTCTATATATGTAGACAATGATTGTCTAGGGATATGGAAACCAGCAAGCACGACTCTATGCTGCCATTTTTAAGATATTGAAACTCTAATGTAGGCCTTGAGAATTATCCAGTTAGAGATAAACAAAAGAAGAATTAAAACTCAACGTTTTACAGCATCCTGAAAGGAGCAGGCATTTGGCAGCAAGTTGCTGTACCACAGACCCTCATTGCAAACAACGCTAGCATTCTCTGGTTGTAATAATATCTGTACGAGTGCTTTATTGCTCATCAAAAAACATGCAGGCCTAAGTTGTGAAAAAATGTTTTGCCGGCGAAGGACAAACGTCTTTGTTTAGATAAATGCTGCTTAGATAGCACTTTTGAAGCCTTAGTATACTACAAATGAAAATCATTGAAGTACGGAGATATAATTTGATCAGGATTCTAGTTCCAATTAACTTTGGATAGATAATGATGCCTCTATGGTAAAATCAATGAGTTATTAATGCGGCATTATTATTTTTAGTCCAGAAATGTCCGTGATCTAGTAAGTGACGTTATATTTTGTAGCAGGTTTCTTAGAAATTTCGCTCGCCGTTTGTAGTAGAGTAAAGTCTAGTTAGATTGTCTATGTTATCCTTAGATCGAATGACTACGAGAGCAACTTTGATCATAGCCTTAACGCTTTCCTGGATTCGTTGTTTTCAATGGTTAGTCCATACGATTTGATGTCATAGTTAAGAGTTAGGTCTTACGATGGGACAACATGGCTCAGAGAAGCAGATCTCTTAAATCTCATATACTAGGTGTTGATGATGTCTTCTGGCAGAGGATTGGGAGATAATATGAAGATTGAAGAACAGAGTATGTGATCATCGTCATTCATCTAACTTAGTTGGTAGAGTAGAGGCAGGAAATGCTTCAACCGTATGAATTAAGATTGTAATAAATTTTTTATTACTCTACTAGGTTTGCAAAACTGTAGACATAGTAATTGTTGATAGATGATTGCAATTTTAGTGATTGGATATTCTTAGGACAACATGCAAGTAATAATAGTATTACAAGAAACGCACATTATACCATCAACACAAAATAATGAGCTCTTCGACTGTCTCTGAACATAAGTTAAAACGACGTTTGACTATATTGATACCATAAAAATTTATTCAGGCCCAACTTTGGCTTCAATGATACATGTTTTTAGCCCAACCATACTTGTATGCTAAGCATTTTCTCTTGAACCCTAATTCGCTAGGGTTGGGCTAATTATGCCTGCCAGTTCCCCCCAGTTGGAGTTAGAGATTTAAATGTTGCTGACTTTAACTATTTACCTATCTGTTATCAAATAATTGCCGTTTGTTGTTTTGACTTATTAACAGATCTGGTCAAATGGTACTTTTGAAAAGTGGTAAATTGTTCAAAAAATCGACCAAGAACCAGAAATACAAACGGCTGATGTAAGATCCAACTAAGCAAAGGTTTCTTAAATTTAAAACCAAATGCTACTTTTATCCTTTAGTGTATTTTGTACCTTATACAACAAAATGAATTCAAAGCGTCTACTGCAAGAAAAATGCTAAATTGGAAAGCAAAATTTAAATGACACAAAATGTATCGTATGTCGCTAGTTGAGCAGTAACGTATGATGACTCTGGTAGACAAAAATACCCATATTTAGTGACTGACAGCTCTGATATTCCACCTTTTCCCAGCATTTTAGTAGTAAAGGATATACTAAAAGTACGCTGAATTATCAATATAGAGGGTCGTACCGTTGCTATGTGACATGGGGGTCCGCTAAACCTCTCCCCTCTACAAGGAGAATAGTTGTGAAAATATCCCTAGCACAATAGTGTTGATAGCCCTCAAAATCAGTCAATTAAACTTAACAGTCAAAATTTTTTATTGCTGTCTTACACCATCTTTAAGAAAGTAACAAAATATATTAGTAGCAGAGATTCTACTGCGCCTTGCCTAAGCCATCAAGGTTTTCGACAATTAGAGAACTCAAGAGTCAATATTTTCGATTGCTGTCTTACACTATCGTTAACCAAATACAAAACTATACTTGTCACAGACTGCGCTTTGCCTAAAACTATTCAAGGCAATTTCAAACCTTCGTCTTGTAATCATATACGAAAATTCTGAGACATCTTAAATGCATATCGTCTGGTTACGTAAGCCTAGTGTGAATGATTCATAAGAATTAAAGACAATCTTAAACGTATTAACACATTGTAGTCTGTACTCCTAGTCATAAGATTATGTAGGTGTCACATGGATGACATTATTCCTGTAGACCCCTTCTGTGATATGATACAGCTTTCAAGCTTTTGTTAACACTGGAATTCTTGAACAAGTTACTATTTGTATCCTTAAGCTAGACAAATTCACTTTTAATGATTTCATTTGCATAGCAATTAGAAGTAGATGTTTGCTTATGGATCAAACTGTAATAATCAAAATATTTTGGTTTCTTACCATAGGTTTCAAGTTTGTGCTGTTAACAATATAATTTTTGTTAATCTCATTAGGAAATTAGTAACTATACCTTCCTTTGTACAAGAGATTTTATTAAATACAATAATGATATCCTCATAGCATATGCTGAGATTTTTTGTATGACAATTTTTCAACTGTACTGACGATTATGTGATGCTCTTCTTCTTACTACTCAGCATCTAACTCTGTTTTCAAGTACGTAAAAGTCTACTGTCATATTGAAATAACTTACATTGCCTCTTTGTCGAAAATAAGCTTAAGAAAAACTAAGAGTTGTGCGGTTGTTAGCTAGGAGAAGGTCATGCTGACAGATATTGGAAGTGAGAAAGGCAAGCAAAGAAACAAAAGCAATCTAGAAGGGACAAATTGTCTGATAAATTATTTAGTTAATTGTCATGTAAAATGTGAAATGAGTCTAGGTCAAAGGCAGTAAACATATTTCTTCCTGGTCGGTTGTGACCCGAGTTGCTATAATCAGATGATGCAATGTCAAGACGTTAGGAAGGATAAACAATTAATTCTGGCAATATTTTCCAAGGAGGTCGAAGGAAAGTTGTTGATAACAAGCACCATTAAGTTTTTTTGTCCCTGTAAGAGAAAAATTGAAATACTGTGATTTCTGTTTATTCCTAGGACAGAATTCTGAAAGCAGAATTTTGAGAATGATTTGGACTGTAAAATGACTTACTGTAGGAATACTAACCATTTTAGTAAATGTTAGACTCTGCTTTCAATTAAGTTCATGAAACCTTTTCATATCTACAAACAGATCCTTTCCCTTCTTATTCAGCAACTGTATTTTCAAAGCCAGCTATAGTTGTCACTGACAGCCCAAATTTACAGGCAAGGGAAGATTCCGGCTAGTTTTTGCGATTTTGGGCGCCGTTTCTACTACTAAATCGCCATTCACAATCCGAAAGTTTTACTTCTGGTACAACTGATCCGATATTGAACCCTTGAGGACCATTTAATACAATTATCCTTTGGTATAATTTTCGTACGTTCTTGCTACCATAGTTTGCAATTGAAAATATTGATTATTTCAAACTTCAAGGTATATATTTCACATAAGATTCATGAGGATGATGATACATCTATCAGTGATATCCTTAAAAATGTACACTGTACAAAAGCACTAGAAATTGCCTACTCAGAAAATTCAAGGAGCGATCTGCACTACTTTTACCAACCGTCTAAACGACTCGAAACTGCTCTTCCATGAAACTGACATCAGTTCCCATTTTTTAAGGATAAGATCAAATTTAATCATGATGAGAATGTGTTAACTTCTTTTGGCCGGGAATGACATGAAAAATTAACTACGACCTCTCTATTCTTACATAACTTACGTAGCGTATCACATTCAACATGGTAAGTAGAATGGAATTTTCCTAATACAATATGCTTTGCAAACAGGCCTTTGGAAGTTTTAGTCCAGCCGTGTCACTTTTTTATGGAGAAAAAATATAATAAATCTGATACTTTACACATAGCATCTCTAGGATCCCTAGACTGCAAACAAAAATGCCATAGTTACAGAGATTTTTCATACTGGCGCATTTGGAGAATGACGGAAAATCAACTTCGTCAAATATAGAGATGTTATGTATCATTTTATAGCATTTTTGCACTGATCAACTGTTCCAGAAGGAAAAAATCTGAAAATGTAGATAAAAGAACATTTTGGAGTAAAACTGTATGTAAATCAGCCTTACATCGGCCAGTAGGATCCATTGTATTAAGAGCTCTCCAGGTTAGATGTCAAGGGTAGTGCGTGAATGAATGGTAGGGATACAATGAAGTGAGAGCATTCCTTTTGGGAAAGTGATGTCTTGAGTTTCAGCGAGGGGAGGGGGAGTAAGCTCATAAAGTGCATTGTCTTTCCGTGTCCTCCTACAAATCGGTGGTTGTAGGATATTTTCTTGTGATTTCCTAATTTCTCCTACTGAAGGAAAATGTAGTAGTATTTTTTCCAATGATATGTAATGATTTCACTTTTTTCAAGCAGAAAGGCGGACATTTGAGAGGTGGTTACCTAAACTAATCTTAGAGCTCTGCACCCATTGCCTAAATAATTCAGTGCATGTCCTTTATCCTTCACTTGTATATGTGTTTCTTTGGCTTCCCGTTTATATAGTAGCCTTGCTTATCTATTAAGTGCTTTAACAAAGATAGGCTTTTATGATAATATAATCATAAACATTTTTCTACTCTGAATTATTATCAAAGACGAATCTTAGAATGGCAACAGGAAAGTATTTTATATAGTAATGGTGATGTCATCTGCATACACACATAAAAATGCATAGTTGAAATAGCACATTTCCAACATGACTGCAAGAAATGATCGATTTTAATGCCATAGTTATTGACGTTTCTTTTGTAACAGCCTGGAAATTTCTGGAAATTTTGAGTCGCTTCTAGTCGATCCTGGATCTAGGGATAAGTCCACGGAATTATCCGATATCCACCACAACTTTCGTACTGTAGAGACCAATATTCCTGATGCCTTCTTTTTTACTCGTCCTAACATAAAGGCAGTTATCGAATCAAAGTCTAGAAGACCTTCTACTGATTACTATGCCAGTAAACATGAAATTATGGTATCCAAAAACCTTGTTTATAGTTCAGGGCATTAAAATTGCACGAAGTCGTCAAACCATTTTTGTACTTAAAAGCATTTTTCGCCGGACACTTCTCAGACTACAAAGTCAGAATCTCCAAAACGAAAATGATAGTATCAGTAGCAACTAAACAGTGTTTAATATTCTATACTAAAATAAAATCGGTTATGGCTAACCCTGATTCTAGCTTCGAAAACATGTATTAAATCGAATCCTACCCGTAGACATTAAATACGAGTTTTCCAATTGCATCATTCTATAAGAGTGTGGAATAAAACACAAATCCCGGAAACTGTTTAAGTCCTACCACGTAAGATAGGACCACCGTGTATAAACGTGAAAGCTGAAAAAAGTGCTGGTATGAAAGGCACAGATCTGACGAAATGTCTCTGAATCATAGTTGATGAAAGTAATGCATGATAAACAGTTTATGCACATGAAAGACGAAATGAACAGAGGTATATCTGGCTTAGGAAAACGGAAAGATACCATTACAAAGTCTTAATTATGGAATGTAGGCCAGCATTTAAGACTCACCATCGTCACCATCTTTCGAAAGTCACACAGTCAAGATGATGTAACTCACACGTTTGCGCCAGATATCCCAGTCTCCATGACTGTTTCCAGGCCCCGTCTGTCTACGTTGGTATCCCTACAGATACCATTATGGTATGAGAGGTCTCTACTTCTGAATACAGTGATAGGGGTCCATAGATTAAGGAAAGAGATTGATTCCTTATCTGCTTTAAATCACTAATCCGAGGATGGGAGCCGTCGTGGTTTGATCATGGATGAGACAGATGGGAGATCGCCATAGATTTATAACTTTGTTGGATGCAACCTTCACTAAAAATTTTAGGCTGTTATGAGAAAGGTGGTTTAGGTACCATCCCCTCGTTTTCCCATCTTTCCGGAAAGTATCCGTATTTTGAAGCCATAGAGGAGAATTGGCTTTAGTATAGTTATAAATTTTCAAAATTTGATATTGTTTCCGAGTCGAGATGACCGTAATTTGCACAAATTGTTAGAAGCAGACCAGGCCATTTCCTTCGTAGCATTGAGTCATTGAATGACTAGGCGATGAACGACTCTATGTCTTTATAGTTATCACCCTATTTCAGCGGTGCTTGATTGAAAGCTATGATACCATGTTCCGTGTTGGAAGAACATTTGTAAGTGTATTCGGTATTTCTCTTATTGATACATAAAACAGCACAGTTAGAAGCTTTCTCAAGTGACAGAAGATGAGATTGAGCATTTCTAAGGAACTGACTGATTAAAGTGACGTCATCAGCCAAACCAGTGTCATTTAGATGAACAGCTGAATGACTGGAGCTTTGTCGATGTTTGAGCTCGCTTCCCTTGTGTCTATTGGGTCCATAGACATGCAGAGAATGTAGTCCAGAAGAGAAATGAGAAGGTTGGGGGCAAGAGTGTCACCTGGGAGTATGCCTGCATGAATAAGAAATGGCTCAATCTCACTATTAGGTGATGATATGGTGCTAATATGATATATTATCCTATAATCTTAAACATTAAACGCTTTTGAAAACTCAATGAATTTAATTGAAAGAACTTTATGATAGCTTGAGATTAGCTAAGAGTCGATCCTCCCTAAATCCGTTTTGCCTTTTCCGAGCAGTGATTCAACAAAAAGAATGAGTAGGTTAAGGATCATTTTGTTGTCTATCTTAGCAGCAATAAGCATTAGGGATGTACTTTTAGAGGTTGTGGCAGGTGAAAGTCTCCCTTTTTGGGTATAGGTATTAACTGGGACTGATGAAAAGATTTTGGGCATATATATATATGTAGAAAAAGTGCGATTACATCAATTGAGATAAAGATTATGAAATGTTTGGCTTTCCAAATTAGAAAATAAAAGATTTTGGTTTACTGAAAGAGCTTGTAATAAATGTTCCCAATAGACCTGGGCCAGATGTATCAATCAGTCTACCTCTAGATGGAGCTACATAGACAAGGCAGCTCATTTTATACCATATGCATAATGACTTTCATTGATCGATCTACCTTAGCTCGATCTATCCTGTGAATGAAAAATGTGTTTTTACCTAGACTGAACGATACCAGTCTACCTAGACATAGCACAATCACACATCACTCCTTATGAGTTATAAGCATGGCCGCCTTCGTCGATCAGTGTAAAGCAGAAGAAACGAGAACGTACATCAGCAGATTATCTTTATCCATATGAGAAACTAAATAACCAGCAGGTGATTACCGGTACATATCTATACATGACGAAGTTGAATCCCCTGATGCTTAGCTGCGAGATGGTTTAGAAAAGTAAAAGAACCGTGGACCGATAAATGCCTAGCACTATTCCGTGGTCAACATTAGATACGCCGTGTCCATTAATTTTAAAACAGGATTGTGGTATATTTGTCATAGATCAAGATAACTTTTCGTGAATACCACATGGATTTCTAATCGCGCTGGCAGCAAAATAAAGGTAGGCCTTTATTATTAAATTGGTGGTTGAGTATATGCCATTGAGACTACTTATCATCT
>JAAAKL020005615.1:0-19053 GCA_010016065.2 Carybdea cf. marsupialis auct. non (Linnaeus, 1758)
CCTGTACGGTTTGTAAACCTCGAGAAGAGAGAATTTGAAATAATAGTTGTAAATCTTTTCTTCATAATAGTCCTTTGTAACTTTCAATAGGCTGTGGAAAGATTGACGGCTCAGATGGTCACATTGGGCTGAGAGGCTGGTGTCCAAAATTGCGTAGAGCAGGATACCCATTTACATCAGTGGTCGAATGACGAGATCAATGTCGTCAAAGTGGGTCACTCGCTTCAGATGGTAGATCACACACAGAAATTTTGCGTCTATAAAAAGACTGGAAAATGACCCTAAACATGCCTAAATGGTCCTGAAATTGTCCAGATTAAAGTATTGTTATCGACATAGTCGATCTAAACGGCTCGTAAAATTATTGCTTCCGTACCTAAGAATATCCTGAACCAGCACCCCGGTTTCCTATTCTATGGACTGCAGATGCGCAATTTTTCTTGACATGATCCTATCTAAGAGATGAAGCAATCTAACTACTTGTCCTTTGCCTATTAATGCAAACTATGCACTTCGAAGTCTCTCTAGTACTAAAACAAAGGCAATGCAAAGCAATGAGGCATAGCAACATATACACCAAACGTTTGCTAAGTAGAAACCCTTTGCGAGGTAACATCAAAGCTTACCGAGTCTGGTTTTTTATCATTGCCTTTAATCAATAACGGTCTGTTTTACAGAAAGATGGAATCTGTCTAAGAATCATCAGACCTCCCCCTCACCCCTCCTCTGCAAGACGTTAAAAAGGTCTTTCACCTTTCTTTCTCTTCAGAGCCGTATTAAGTCTTCTGCTTTTCTTTACCACACAAGACTTTCCACCTACAGCCCCATTCCGATACAAAGGTAACCTACCATTTCTGGGCCTAAAATGATTGATACCTCAAATTTGGAGACTTAATTTTGATTATTCTGTTATTAGAAGTCATTATTTTGGTAATTCTGAGTAAATCAGATTGCACATAGGAATCATATTTAACATGTGTCAAAATTAAGTGTAGAGGACATTGCAAATTTACGTGGGAGGGCCTAGGGAACTCTTCTCTTTTCCTGATGGTTAAAAAAATCAAAGCTCGTTTTTTGAGATATTACAAGAAACTGACACAAATAGTATATTTATTAAAAGCACAAAGCAAGATGACAAGACTGCGCCGTCGTAGATGATGTTTTGATTTATTTATTCTTATATTATAAAAACCGAATGAAAATATGAAGTTGTTTCGAATATTTTGTATTGTGTGTCATCACAAACCCTTTTTAAACGTGACACAGTAGAAACATAGAGACAGTTCATCGTCTTCCAGAGGTTGAATTGCGAACCGTTCTTAAAAAGAAGTGGAAAGGAAGCATGAAAACGTTCTGCTATGGAGTCAAAGGTTTGAATACCTATCTGTTAATAGAGTTTAATCATCGTCAGATTTATAGTTTCAGAAGTAATTTCATCAATTGTAAGACCACTTTATTCTGAGATTCCAAGGATCTTGGGATACGGACCTGAGGATAGGGACTTGGGGAAATCTGTCACTTGGTAACTCATCTATTAGCGATATAAAAACATGGTCATATTTGATATTGCAGGCAACTGAGTCACAGTGCCGCCGGAAATCGTCAAGTAACTAAACACTATTCAATTAACCAGTGCTAGGTAATATCAAGTAAACAGTACATTTTATAGCGACAATACACCGAAACAGAGTAAAATTTCCCGTTTTTCTTGCAATTTATATCATTTGTGCCCATAAAACAGATCACATTTTTTGTCCATTGAAATTTTAACTGTTGGTTATTGATAATTCTTACAAGGCCTTTTTTACGTCTGCATTTGATATATTTTGCAGTCTCCCTCCTTCCATAATGTGGTCAGTGTTAAAGGCGAATTTTCTGCCTTTATCTGTTGTATGGGCGTTAGGGATAACACCCCTTTGTCGCAAGAAGTAAATTGTTTAAATATAATTGTTGTCTTTTGACAGTGCAATACAACAAAACTTACACACTATGCCTTATACGCACAATTTGGTCACTTATGATCTTTCAATGGTAAGCAATGTCAAACTGAACCAGCAGAGGTACCAGCTTCACCCAGCGTAAAATATCACAAAATGACATCAAGACTGCTCTTGACTATACAAATAAAGTATATAGAATAAAACTGCAAATGCGTGGTAATTTACTTTCTATAACAATCATCATGTCTCACATTTAATTTTACTTAGAACCCTAAATAAAACAGATAGTGTGGGCTGCATCTCTTTTCAAGCCCCTCCAGACACACGCCCCCCATGGTGAGGACGCTCCGAGGGTCATGTTTCATTTATACTTAACTTTCAGTTTGAACAGATTAATGGGCTGTACAAATAAGAGGTAAAAAACAGACAGGACAAACAGACAAACCGTCTTGCTCCCTTATAATATACCTAGAATTCACCTCCATCAAGATTCATCTAGTCCGATGACAAATCATTCAATGATCATGCTCATGGCCTTCCATACAAAATGGTCAGGGGGTGGAATTACTATCAATTTACTGGTAACAACAGGTTTGTCGATTAAAGAGGCATTCCGGACTCCATTGAGACAGATTAATCGATCTTTACTGACAGGATAGTCTTCTCCAAACATCATGTCCATAACTACCATTGCAACTGTTCTTTTCTTACTTCAGTTATGAAACCAATATTTGCTTATAAATTTTTTCCTCGCAGCATATGTAATATCTATCGCAAAGACGTGTATTGAAATTGTAAGAACTTGGATTTATCCATCATGTTTTTCCTCCATCAGAGGCTAAAATATATTATCTTTTGTCGGGATCATTAACTCTCTTATTCCAAAACAGACATACGATGCATCAAAGTAACCTTGTCATTGTATTAGTCATCTTGATTCATGTTCAGGATTCTGAATATGAAAATAAATTATCCTTTAAGGTGAGCATCCAAGAGTATCCATATTCAAAATGATGTTTATGATAATGATGATGATGATGATAATTATGATGATGATACTGAAAATGATGTTTATCATTATTATCATCATTATTATTATAATCATTATTATTTTTTAATGGTTTGTTTCGTTTTTCTTAGTATGCTGACTATGATTGTACTGTTTTTGTACTAGTTTCACTCATATTAAATTTTTGCTGTCCCCGTCCTAATGGGTGATAACAGTGAGAATGATATGAACAATGCTGAAGCTGAATTCTCTGTAAAGTTACAGAATAAATATATGGCTCTGAAGTTAAAAAAAATGATGATGATGATGATGATGATGAAAATGATGTTTATGATGATTGTGATGATGATGACAAAATTAAGTTTATGATGATAATGATGATGAAGATAATGCTAAAAATGATGATGGTGATAATGATGATGGTGATGATGATGATGATGATGATAATGATGTTTATTATCATAATTATGATGATGATAATGATAAAAATGATGATAATGATGATGATAACTAAGTCGGTCATAATGATGTTAATAAGATATTGATAGTTGTGATCTTGATCATGACTACATTACGAATTATGCAAAGAGATACTTAAATCAAATACTAACCAACTGTGAAACATCTCAACCAAATTTCCAATACAATAACCTTTTATTAGGTGCTACTGGAAAATGTTCAAAAATACAACGTCATGCTGGTGTCACTGTGGAACTGCTGACTCCATTTATCTTCAGCGCTGTCATACAGAGCTTAACAGTAGATGTATATCAATTGTCTATTGAAGGTCAAACTAAAACAAGGATGGCCACAACATAACTCCAGTTGAGTACAATGATAGTAAATAATCAACAAAATCATTAGAAATTAATAATATTTTATAAAGGATCAATGAATGTGAATGGAAGTGACACAAAAGAAGACTTCATGCCCAGGAAAACTCGTTTGAGTGCTACGGCTATAAATAGAGACAAGGAGAATTCACAGTAGCTTTTCTCTTTCCAGCTGGAATAAATAGAAAGAGGCGCGTGAGGCGAGGAACCTTTTTATTATTTAAAAGTCACCATTTCATGTTACGTTTACAGCTTTGCCCAATTAATTATCATTAATACAACATTTTTGTTACAAAACAATAACATTGTATATTCCAGAGTCTTTCCTTTGGAAACAAAGGTGTTGTTACCATTACGATCCTCTGAGTCACTATTCTTAAACGTCGCCTTAAACCCTATCTCGTATCCTAAGTTTGATATCTTCATATAAATATAATTGTATGAGCTGTTGGTAGTTTTCGAGGAATGGTGTTGTGATCTATAAATAAGGAGATTAGAGTTAAATAATATCTACAATTTTCTTAAGGGTGTAAACAAGATTAGAATTACCTGCTAGATTGTGATTCAAGGATATCCTTGTTTATCACTCTCTACAACTACTTCTTCTTCTTGTGCCATAACGTTTCACGCCGTGAGCGACACATGATGCAAGTTTCTTGATCTGGCAGCATCCCAAAGGCTTCGGATGTTGGGTTGACCAGTCTTCTGGCGGAGTTGGTTAATGAAAAGTAGCCGTTGGCCGCCTCGGGCTCGTTTGCCTTGGATTTTTCCACCAAGGGCTAACTCTTCAAGCTCTCCCTTCCTGATAATATGACCAACAAAGGAGGCTTATCTCTTGAAGATGGTAGCTAACAATTATAACAAGAAGGAATTGACAACTACAACAGAGTGGATTCAACAGCTACAACAAGACGGAGTAAGGAGTAATTTACCTGAAATCAAATGAACAGGAAGGGAGTTTGAACTTTTGTACATAAAACGCAGTGACCAAATATACCTGTTGAAGAAAGGACAAAATTAAGTTCGACTTGAGGGTATAAAGAATGATTAAAAAAGATGAATTTAGGACGTGATGAAATTCAGATTGAGACAATTATAAAACATTTTGACTATATTTCATTGATTTTGACATTTTAGAAGCATAGCTGTTAACTTCAGGCACCATTTACTCTATCCAGTGGACGTTAAACAACCATAAGGCGAAAAATTATTTCTTCCCTAAAATCAATATGAGAACAGTTAGAAAAATTAAATCTACTACGCATATAAGATGTTGTTCGACGTTTTTAGATAGAACTAAAAATTTTGGTGGAATAATGTTTTCCAGAGAAGTGGAAAAATCTTTTTACAGTTGAATTTGTAGCCTCAGATTTTATGTTATACATTTATACATTCATGTCAATGCAAATTTTTCCTTCTTTATGTATAAATGTGACTGTTCCTACAAAGAGATACCTTTTTAGCAGCTTGCTTCCTTGGATTTAAAGTTCCAATAAAGTATCCAATTATAATTTTAAAAAATTACATTTTCTGAACAGTGATTATCACAACCTAACAGCGTAAAGCCGATATAAAAATATATTGGAATAAAGAAATCTCTTGAAACCTAACATGAATGTAATGAAAAATAAATATCACTTTTACGATCGGATGGATTCTGCAAGCATAGTAACTACACCTTCAAAAATCCCAATTGGTCTTTTCAGAGATTTGTATCTCTACATAACAAATGGAGCTAAATTTGACTTCAGCGCAGAAATTTCTTTCATATTTTACATTTGTAAAAAAGGACACTGTAATCACATCAGAATGTTTTGATGTTTTCAAATCTCTACTTGCTTGTAGTAAAAATAGTTCCAAAACCAAATCCACAAGATAACCGTCAAAAAATATGTTTACACTTGACTTTTCCAGGCAGTAGATAATAGCTCTACATGCATATAGTTCTACTTTCACAAGAATGGTAAAGCAAAGAATGACAAATATTTCATTCTTCTAAATTCTTGACCTTCATTGGATATAGAATGTAGAAGAATACCTTAAATCAATATTACCGTTCCAGCTGTTGTGTTTATAGACAAAAATGGATCGCCTATTTCTCCTTTTTGATTTTGTCAAACAAATTTTAGGCCGCTTACATTATTATTCATTTTGCTATTATTTTAAACTTTACTTCGGACACATAGGATACAAGATTCGAATGCAGTTAAAAACCCTACTCCTCGAATATCAAGGTACCTCATAGAACTGATAATTGGTATGCCTGAAAAAGTTGACCAGAACATCTTTTTCTTCTCTCCTTTCTGTTCCACGAGTTAAAAATAACACCTACGCTCTAAGAGCATCAGTTGGTCCACAATTTGTCCATGTTTTATGAAAGTGTGTTTGGAATAAAAGCACATTCGTTCAGCAGAAACGTGCGGTTATTTAATGCCAGTGCTTACATCGCTTTCGACTCTGTTACCATCAGACGTGACAACGTGCCCCTAAAGCAGAAAACTCAGAGCAGGTATGAAATCACAAAGGAAGCTATTCTTGTTATTTACAGAGTGAGGCAACAAGACCAACTTCGTATTTCTTGGTTAGAAATATCCATACAAGTTACCAATGGAAGCACGTTTTACAAGCTAGAATGCATTAAAGTAACCTTCGTTTTGTTTATGCTTTCTGTCGGTATGGAATCGTTGGTATATTTGAAACGGAACCTGTTCTTATCCCTGCCTTTCGATCATTACTAAATACATCCTTTTGCTGTTGATCTTTCGTCGCAGCTTTGACTGACCTACTGGCCATGCTTGTTAGTTTGTTTTGGTACGACCGTTGTACACTCTATAGCACAATTCTCCAGCCGAAAGAAACAGAAAAAATGTTTGCAATACAATTTAAAACAATTTAGTTTACGATTTAAAAACTCTAAGACTTATAATCAATTCAAATCCCGAATCTGCTACATAAATAATGTGGGAGTAGTATAGGAATTATATAAGGGGAATGTATAATCCTTAGAGAGTATTTGAAGACGAGTTATTGCCTTTCCATGTTATTGTAATGAACCGCGTGTGACCCAATGACTTTGGGGGCTACAGGATGCTTTGATTCCATCTTTCTTTCATAATTCCAAAGTTACATTATTCAAAAAGGTATTGTTGTACCAAATAAGTATTGTAATGGATACTTAGGCGATAAAACACAGTGCCAAAATTTTATAAAAAGACAAGATCCAGGGGAAACTAAAACAGAAGCGAAATTCAAATCAATCGTTTCATGAATACATGGAATAGATAATTGAATGAAGTTGACAAAATGAAAGAAGTTAGTCGGAGAATGGGATTAGTTAGTTAGTAAACCGCTTTCAATGAACACAAACTGATGTATTCTATTTAGCATCCCTTCTCAAACAAAACAACCATTAATCTTATAATGTGTAGAATTGAAAAGAAACCATTTGGAATTTGCAACTTATATAGAACAGATGTGTCGAAAAGACAAGATTGGAAGGAAAAGTTTGTTTAAGAATGCCTCAAAGTTCTGACGTTAGAAAAGTTTAGGGTTTTAACAATAACATTATTGTTGATTAGAAGTGAGTGTTTTTATGACAAAATCAAATTAAAAAAGTCGCATTCTTTAATTCTCCAGTTTGGCATTGGAGCGTAAAGATTCGGTATTATTTTAAATGCAGCTAGGTATATTTAATCTTGCCAGATTAGCATTTTAAAAGTTCTTAAGTCGTTTGCTTACGGTAACACTATGCTGGCAAGTAAATATAAAACTGTAAAGATATTTGAGCAAATGCTTGAAATATTTTAGGATAGCATGACTTCGGCAGAAATAATGTTCAAGTCAATTGTGTGACTTAGACCATGTTCACATTGTATCGGATAGGTTTTCACTTCGTTCTGCTTCGTTTTATCCTCACTTAGAACAGCACTTGAAAATCTAATTTGTTGCACAACATATCACTTTTAAAACAGCCGCCCCGCGACTTGAAAGTCACTGCGGAGTGACCTGCTTTGTATGTGAACAGGAGGCCTATCCGAGGTGCTTTTCAAGTCGTTGTGGAAACCTATCCGCTACAGCGTGAACACAACCTTTGTACAATTGTATACCAATTCTACTACTGTAAAGTGATAAGGTTTGCAATGTTATCAAAATATCCGGCAAGATCTTGTACTGTACTTTAACTGGTTTAAGGATGTATTTCAGTAGGGGTGGATAAGCATTAGCAACGTTAACACAAGGAACGAATTCTCAATCTACCGATAGGATATGCCAATTAGTATAAAGGCCGTTAATTTCGAAGCACTGCTGAAAACCACCTATAGTGACTACGCCCTATGGCTACGTGATTTAAACCAAAAATATATTCGGAGCATCTCAGGAAATCCTCAAAATTTTGTCTTAACATGATATAAATGTATTTTGGAAGATATCTCAAAGAATTGGCACGCCCCTAACCATCTAATTTCATTCCATTTAATCTTGAAGAGAGAATAGTAAGCTTGAACTTCTTTAGAATCTTCAGTGCTCTGTTCAGCTATCAGGTATGGAATGACTACGTAATATCATCTTATTGATAAGTAGAAGATATCGACAACTGACCTGGCCTTCACTTCACAGCTATAATTGGCCTCGTCTTCAAGTTGTGATGATTCTGTATGAATAGGAACATTGGGCGTGGGGAGGGAGATGGAATCAGTTCCTCTCACATTTTGAAAATTGTTTCACGGATCTGTCGAATATTGTCTACTAAAGATAACCCTTAAGACATTTCCCGATCTAGAATTCAAGCCACAAGTAATGAGTCTTTGTGATGAAGTCATTTTCCAGAATGGAATACCCCGCTCCAAATAGTTCTATCAAACCATGAATCCTCTATTATAATTTTAACAACACAGTTTCTATACAGGAAAATGAGATACTTTGAACACTTCATACGCCAGAATAGTATCCAGCGAGCACTCCTGGAGGGCCGAATCGACCAAGGGGAAGGCTTAGAACAAACTGGATGGATAACATCATAGAATGGTCTGGACTCCTATCATAACCTGAAGCTGTGAGAGCAGCTCAAGAGCGAGAGCTATGGAGAGATGTGTCATCCAACCCACGCCTTGTGGACGGAACATAAAAGACGTTTCTATACCGCCATGCTTTGACAGTCTCAAACACGAGTTTCTAATATACTAGTTCAGCTGAGTTTCGAAACAAGAACGAGGTCTAACATCGTTGAAACAAACGTGTGGTGCTGCCTAAACGAAATACTGGTAACATAGTCTGATGCATGATGCGAATTCTGGTCTTAGTGAACGAATAGTCTTTTTAGTATTGGAGAGCTCATCAAATGCTATTATGATTTTTAGCGTTGAAAAGGTAAGAAATTTACTACGGGGCTCTCTGCCTTCATCAAAATTAACAATTTTGACTGGTTTATTACAACAGTTAGATTATAAAACTACAAGAAAGTGACATCACGATGGTAACATGTTCACCTTCTCTAGTGTCTCTTCAAAATTGATAAATTTTCCGAACTTGTTCCTGCGAATCCTACAAACTATATACGATCTCTTCATCATTTCCAAGCACAACCACCAGATCGGCTGCATACAAACGTTTGCAAGTCTATCCTCTTTTTATTTCTCCTAACAAGACATTTCGTATCACTATTATAAACAATGAGATTACTTTAACATTCCTAGGTAAGCCGACCCTTACCCCAAAGTTTTAGACTATTTACGTTGATTACTTCGCTTAACTTGGTTCCGATATACAGGGATTACCTGTAATAAGGTCCCATACTCTACTAACGGATTTCTAATAGTAAAGAAAACAAAGCAACTCAAAGCAGGTACTTGATCCTTAAGAATGGATGTTGGCAAGTCATAGTAAGGGCAAGAATTTTTTTTTTAATTCTTTGCTGAATACAAGGCAGGGTTGTCACTTCAAGGTATTGAGTTACTTTAGAGTAGAAATAAAAGTAAACAGGACAATATATGTAATTACAGACAAGAAATTAAAGTTTTCCAAGAAGATGGCGGTTGACATTAGAAATAAAAGTGTGAAGATCGTAAGTAATAAGAACTTAGTTAGGAGACCCTCTTTTTGTTTTCCATCGTGATGGGTCTACTTCGTTTGTAATTTTGAGTGACTGTAGTCAGGCAGGCTAGATATTTGATCTGCTAGTTGTCAGCAGAGTATCTGGCGGAGGAAACGTGCCTAAGCTCTGTGCGTGACACCATCAATATTTCAATCTTTGATCTCTATGTCCGACCAGTTACTAACATAAATAGTATAAATAGATAATTAAATAATAACAAAATATTTCGGTGCTAGTTTGGTTTTTCGCAAAGATACGATCCCTTTGTCTGACCAGCACAGTTTCCTTGCTGATTCTGATATTGACGTACTCTTCAGTATCACAGTTATACCTATCAGAATGCACATTTAAATGGTTGGTTTCAATATCTCTTTCTCTTTACTATTGCAGTTCATGGCGCAACGCAGTATCTAACTTCAACCAACTATATCCTAGTCATCTCACAGATGATTCTTGATTCCTATCTTCAAGCATGTTCTTACAACTCTTACATTTTAAAATTCTTCGCAGTCCAACTTTCTAGCCACTTACATTTTCCTAAACGATGTCAAAGTCCAGTGGTGGGTTTAGAGAGTGCGAAGCCCTGGGCCGAAAAAGTTAGCGGGGGTCATATGACGTCATGCATTGCAAGGCAATTCAGACATGATCATACTGCGGAATTTCCGGAGACACTGTTTACCCCCCAGTAGGTATAGTTTCAAGTTTTCACATCCACGAGATTAATATGAGCAATTAAACATACAATATTTTCTTGGCATTGAGGTGCAGGGGGCACTAGAGGTACGGGGCCTCGGGCTATGGCCCTGTTGGCCTCTCCTTAAAACCGACGATGACAAATCACGGTTTTTATTGATAGTTTCGTTAAATCAAACAGAAAAATGACACACGCAAGACTTTTAAATCAGAAATGTTGACGATCTTTCATGGGTTGCTGTGATATGAAACCAAACCATTTAGCATATCCACACAAGAATTATCTTTAGGCTTAGTTGAAATAATTTTGAAATTTCGTAGGCAAATATTTTAGTGGACGTAAGCGCTACTTCCAGACGCTTCGTATCATTCATATGCACTCACTTGAGGCCTCTTCCCTAAAACCAACTGATTTTCTAGAAATTAGAGGTAAAAGGCTTTCCTTAGTTTTAATAGAAGATTTACTAACAGCACTCCCTCCCCCTCTCCTCATTTAGAGATTCCTTATCTTTGAATATTGCAAACGTTCCATTTTCTAGACTTTATTCATAGACCACTCTCAGTCAACAGCAGATATATTGTGATTATGTTAACAGTGTTCTCTCTACTTTGCCCTTCCTTCTTTTCCCTTATATTTGTAAATTTAACTGTTTCTGTCTACTGTTTCTTTCAGTATGATGTTCCTGACATCTGTAACTAGATAAGAGGAGAGTAGAAATTGCATGGATCTTACGAGTCGATTGCTAGAATAAAAAGTAACTGCACGGACATACACATGAAAAAGAGTTTTGCAGTGACAAAAACGCTTTGTTATTTATCTCTGAAATTACGAATGAACTGAAATAGAGGCACACGGTTTATAAAATGTACTTAATAAATTCCATCCTAAGGAAGAAAAGAAGTGACTTCAAGTTTAACTCTCATTACCGTGAGACAAAAACATTTACCCTATACAATACTTTACAAGTTTGTTTTTTGAAGTATTGATCACCTTTAATAAGATGTTTTTGAGAGAGTAATGTCTTGATACTGCTGGATATGTTTAGCGGTAGCTTCACAATCAAAGAGAAGAAAAATGCTTGGAGTTGTAAATATCTGATGAACACATTTGAAGAACATTTTGTTCCGCATCATGAAATCCTAGTAATAGTATGTAATACATATGGTGTAATATTTGGTTGTGTGAAGGTAAAACAAAAGGGATACGAGCTCCAGACAAACTACGACTGAACTACCTGGAAGCCATAGCTCAGTTGGTAGAGCAGCACGCCGTGAATGCATGTGTCCCGGCTTCAAATCCCGGTGGTTTCGTATTCGCTATCATCTCTTCAAAAGAGAAATTCCTTCCGTTCGATTCTAAGCTTCAGTGAAGTGTCCAATTAAGCTGTCGCTGTGTCTACCCCCTACACCCTATATCGTGAGCTGTGTTTTTTCTTGTCCATTCGTACTGATGTTGCTTCTGACGTTGATTAACTGCTTGATAAAATAGCAATCATCTCGGGAAATGTTACGGGTTTGCTTCCTCTTTGATGGACCCTTCCTAATTGAACCACTGTCTCACAATTTTTCTTTTGGAAAACCAGAGTCTTCTAGCTACGGCTCTGATCCAATTAAAACAAAAAAAAGCATCAAAAGTACCTTTTTATAAAGATTTGCTACCATGGCTTTGGTACAATACCTGTGAAGAAACTATTCGAAGATAAATCAGATGGTGCTTATTAGCGTGCTACGGTCCTGTATGTGGTACTATAAGCGCATGCGTGATATACACAGAGTTCTAGGAAAACTGAGTGTTGGCAAATTTGACGAATAAATGAGATCACCGGGTGTTCACAAACCTAATCAAATTTCTTTCGGCCTTTCTTATTCATCCTCAGGCATAGAATCAGAACATTTCATCGTGTCGATGAGACATAGCTGTGTGTACAAAACTAGGGGGCTTAGAGGAGATGCATTCGGAATGAAAACTGCGCTCCAGGCAAAGTAAGGGTAGAGGGAAATAATAGTTTTTAAATACTCATGGACGAGGAAAATGCAACATCAAGACAAGAACCATTTTAGAGCGCTTTCACTTCAAAAAAAAATCTTGACACCTGAAGCAAAAATTAAACAATACGTTGATGATTCATGAGTTTTAGGGCAAGAAAGAAAACGACATACAGCCACCTTTGTGCTTTACAGATGACAGCTCAGCCAGCGGATCCAGTACCACACCATTATCAGTAGTAAATACTTCACAGTTTCGGCCCCTCTTCCTCGAATGCACCTCTGAAATTGGGGAGCTCCACTTTTCGGAGGTGGTAGCGTAATACTGGTGTCCGCTGCTACTTTTCGAGCCAAGACTCATCTTTTCTCTTTAGCCAAATCCAATACGATGGCCTCTCTCCTGCTTCCTGCACATCCTATAAATTTCCTGATTTCTGGGTTTGTATAGCAGAATCGGTAACGCAAGGTGGTAATATTCTGTCTTACATCCCTTTCCTTTACACTCCCTCAAAAATTGTTCGTATCCTCTGTCCTATCCTTTTTATGCATTAGCAAGACTCTTTTCCCACAGTACTGTCAACTCCAAAACAATTCCCACCTTCCTCCCTCCACTTCACACTGCAGCATCAACATCGTGTGTTTAACGGCAAGAAAGAACTGTAATAGGTACTTGAAATTCATATTTGTTCAAAAGAGAGGCATGTGTGCAATATGAGGAAAAAGAAACAGTTTCACAAAGTATGTGATGAGGCCAACAATGGTGATCTAGCAAGGACACTAAATCTTGCAAAGCCAAACCAACTGGTAAGACGACAGAGAGTAACAAAGATACTTGATAAAGTTACGAATGTAAAGAACACCTTGAGTTCTAACCATAGGCTGAAATAAAGAAGACATAGAGGCAGCCTAGCACTTGAGTATGTGCCTTATGAACTCAAGGAATTTCAAATGGCCAAGAAAGTGCTCATAACGTGGAAGATAGGATGGTAATCTCCCTGAATCCCTAAAATTGATCTCTAAGTGAAATTACATAAGCAAATCAAGATCAGACAATGTGGATGGTCTACTCCCTTGTCGTAGTCACTGCTACATTGATCCTTCCTTCCCGATGTTGCCTTGATTAGGACATAGCACGAAAGACATAACTAGAAAATGATGCTAATGTGCCACGGTGCTAGATGAATGTACATTTCGCGAGGATATGCTATACTCACGAAGGGTCTATGTCAGGTTTCTTATTTTTACTGAGTCGAATATATTTAAAATTTCCATAAATTCTCGACTAAAGGCAAACTGTTTCCTGTTCATCACTTCGATGATCCTTCGTAGATCCAGACATTTACTAGCGATTGTCATTTCCTTATAAATCCGTTTTCGGTGATGCAGAGAAGTGGTCTAAGCTTTAAGGAGCTCCTTAGCTTTAAATAGATGGGCTTTTTGTGCGGACCTAGCAGTCAGCAATGACATTTTATTGGAGTCACCACATGGATTGACTTTATGTTGGAGTCAAGAATTCATATTCCTCCGCCAGCTTAGAGGAAACATAGAACTGAGCCACGAAGCTGGCTACCTTTACCAGAGGCTAGTCACTCAGTAAACAAAAAAATATTGTGTGCTGCACACAGTTTAGTATGGACGTTCAAATCAATTCTGCCGTGTAATAGAGCCCACGCAGTAAAACTGCTTTTTCACCCTCAGAAACGTTCCAACAGCATAACTGCCATGAAAACATTTCCCAGTGCCTCAAACGTAAATCTCGGTCATCGGATTTGGTTGCAATTATTCCCCTCACTATATGAGTAATGACAAACCAATACTTAAACTCCAGCATTTTGATCTGAAATAGACTAACAAATTTGTCTATGGTCTATGCATAGTCTGCAATACATTGACGTATCAAAGTGAACATAAAAAAATTACTTCTCCTGCTACTTTTGAAGCTGCTGCACTAAGAAATAAATTTAAGGTCCTGGTGAATGGGAAATAGCATTTGCGGGAAACAATGCAAAAATGGTTGAAGCAATCGATTATTATACAAACCTGTAAAATGTATAGGACGGACAGACATCCTCATTTATGGTGCCCTTTAATAATCAAGTTGTAAGAAGAAGGAAACGGATGGCTTGGGCTTGTATTCCTCTCCACTGGCATGACACTTTTCGCTTACAAATATGGTAAATTGACGTTGGTTCGAATACCGTGGTTCCCGTGAAAGCGAAGTTCAGAGGCCTTACAAAATCGCTGGCCATGCCTACTTAGGCAAATGTACTTTTCGTGAGATTTATTTTAATGCAATGCTTCACACTCCGTAGCAATCAATGCGGTAGTAAAGTGTGACGTCACAATTTATAAAATTTTTGAATTAAGGGGAGAACATTTTCATGTTACCCTATTAGTGAGAACGTCAATTGACAAAATTGAGAGTGATGCCCTTTCCCAACACGGAGGTATCAGGTTTCAAAGTTTTGAATCTCTCTAACAGAATGCTGGTTCCTAACTTAAGGAACTACGGAATATCAACAGAGTTTTGACCAGAGATTTTTGAGATCCAAACGCCTCTAGTTTAAACACTATATACACTACAGGTCTGCTACTTTGGTAAACAGCCTATTCCAAGCTTGGCTTTTGATATCTGTAGTCAGATTGTACTATCTCTAAAACTTAAAGGATGCAAAGTGAAACGACCTCTTGTTAAAGTATTAGAGTAAGAAAAACTTATTTGAAGACAGCTTTTCAAAACGGTGACGTCTCTTGACATACAACAGAACTGGCCAAGTACGTTGTCCGTGCTAATGATGATGTCGGTTTACGTTCAATTGGCAATACCGACCTAATAGTATCTTTTCTCGTCATTACAACCTTTCCTATGTAACTTTTACAAACATCCGTTCGACTCTCCTTCTTTTTTAACCTCCTTTTCAGGAACTTAATCTTTCTTGATTGTATTACTTCTTCCGTAGTTAGCCTTTCATCTTGTGTCCTCTTTGATCGCCGGTTTGATTTTCTTCTGCTCTCTCGCGTTTGTTTCCCGTTAAACTAAATTTGGTTACTGCACACTCCTCATCCTTTTCTACACCCCTTGTAGCATATGCTCATGGGAGTCCTTATTTTCGCAAGTCACACTATGATTGTTTACTTTAACGCTCATGTTTCCTGGTATACACCAATAACTAGTTGCCATGTAATCGGTAGATGTAAGTGAAGTAGTTCAGTTAACACTGATTTGGGTCATTACCGAATTAAAGTGGTTATTTGATTATTGTGGCCTTCAAAACTCTCCTTTGCCAATGCTCGCCTCCATAGACAAGCATATTTAAATAGTCGAGAATAAAGTTATTAAACTATAAGAAATGAGGTGTCGATTCTAAGGTAGGACAAGGAGAAGAGCTTGACACTGACTGCCCCAATGCCAGTACTTGTAAAATTGAAAAGAAAAAAGTGTTAGTAATTGTATTGAAGTTTCTGAAGCATTTAAATAAAGAGTAAAAGACCAGGTCGCATAATAGCTTAATGGCCTGTCACCTATTAAGAGAAGGCTAAAGACAACATATTTCCAATGCAAGTAAAATAACCGGATAATCCAACCAAGGCCATGCTGTATTTCTACAGAGGGAAAATTCTCTTTAAGAAGGACGGTTGAATAGAATTAGTTTAGAATTTAAATTAAATTTCTCGAGAGGAAAGACAGATGGGAGTAGTTAGTACTAGGAGTACTAACATGTATTAAGATTAAATTAAAGAATTTTTTTTTCAATGTTTAGATCATCCCATAGAACAGTAGGGATAACTGAAACTCGTGGAAATCTCTGTATTGATTGTTAAATATCTATGAGCGGGAATGAAATATTGCTTGCAGTGGCGATCTCGTTATTAGCAAAGATGTCTGTATACACCGACTGTCGGCTTCTTTTTTATTCAAGTTTAGCCTACATCGATGTCAATGAACATCTCCTTCAGCGTCTTGTGCTCTGCTGAATGCACTGAGTTCGTTTGTGTTCCTCATTCAGCGTGCTGCATGTGCGTTGATGAATTACTGAGACGAAGGGACGAACTCTTTCCATCCCTCGGCACGCGTTGAAGTGTGCTTGCATTATTTATCAAAACAAATAAACCCCAGTTGTTCTTTTTAATATTGACAAAGTTGTTTTTACTTGAAAAATTGGAAGCTTCAGGTATACAAAAAGATAAGAAAGATGATCAGCGGGGGAAGGGGTTTGTTTGAAGAATTAGTTGTTAGCATGGCTAAATTAGCAAAACAAACAGATAAGGTACGTTAGATGACTTAACCATACACAAATCCAAATTATATAGATGGAGTTTGCAAATATGCAGTGTGCTAATCTTGTGTTGGGTAGGCTGGTACGGGATTTAAAACAAATCAGCATGCAAATTAGAACCAATGCACAAATCGCTAACACAAAGCGGCAAACAATCTGCGCCTTGAATGTTTAATTATGTCATTCCATAAGACAAACTGAGGTTTTTATTGCTTTTAGAACTCTGTCTCTCTGTTATTAGATTTTGAGAGAGACTAGGAAAAGTATCAAAGTTCATCTAGTTAGAGACCTATTTCTATTCTAAGAAAGGGGAATTACAATGTTATATGTGCCTTGACTTTCTACTGTGGTTTCCCATAACTTTGATTTAAGCACATCAATATACTGAAACTTTTCCAGTCTCTCCCCACAGCATTTGGGACGTACTTATTTAGCACTGCAGTACTTCTTACCCAGGAATATCAGCCTTATATTAATATACCTAAAACATTTCCACATGCACTGAAGTTTTCTTGAATTATATACTTTTACTACCTTTAAAGTAATTAATCATGGAATTACTCGTTCTTTGCATAGTTCTGACATCTTGGCAGACACATTAAGAGCAAGCTTTGACAGTTTCCTAAGTTGATTGAAAATTAGGAAGGCTACATTCAAATTGATGAATGGATGTCAGTGAGACTTGAAGCTGTAATGGGCCACACTGATCCAATTCCCGCTCTCAATTAAGAGGAATTAAACCCTTTCCAATCTCAGCGGGTAACAAGTGTATGTTAGCCACATGTTTAACGACACGGGAGAACGTCTTACAATGGACACGTGCCCAATGAAATCCAAGGGCCTCCCACTAATTTTCTGCATTCACGATTACCATTCTTTGTTGTCTTAAAGTACTGGAAAGGTCACCAAGTACAGTGACGGCTCCGATCTCATAAATTACGGGATCACAATATATATTTTACAAAACTGACAACGTTTCTTTTAACCTCTACATCAGCTCTTGGATGGGCACAATCTAGCGCTCTTCTACGTTAAATGATGCGTTCCTATTCTCTACCCCATTGACTGGATACTCCATCGCTTTGAAGCTACTAACATTGGCCTACAGTTCATGGTCACTATCTCTCAGTACGCCTAACCTATTATTATCAGTTGCTTGTACGATACAGTACAATAGACTGATAACATTATCTTAAAATCAAAGACAAAATCATGAAAAGTAAAAGATACTTTTAGTGGAGGATAAGATATTTGCGCGAAACTGTATTCCACATTATTTACCAAAATTGATTTGCAGATATAAAATTTTTATCTATGATATTTTTCTGACAAGGTTGCCTTTAGTCCTATGCAAACTTATATAGTTCAATATAAACTATGGTTGCTTATATAGACGCTTAAGTTGTATCTTGCGTACTATTTGAAAAGACAACCAAATAAAAAAAATTGTGTCTACAGGACGACCAAGTAATATTTACCGCTGTCTAACGTCTTGTGTAACTGGCTTAGAAATCAAGTGATCTGCAAAATACACTCCAACACAAAGAAGTACCTTCCTACCATCAAGAACTTGAGCCAGTTTTGACCACTACTACTACTATTGAAGCTCCTGCAGCTATGACCACAGGTACTACTACCTGTGCATCCACTGCTTTATTGCTACTACTGTTATTACTGCTATTGCTGTTGTTGCTGCTATTACTGCTATAACTGCCATTACTGCTATTACTGCTATTACTGCTATTACTGCTATTACTGCTATTGCTGCTATTGCTGCTATTGCTGCTATTGCTGCTATTACTGCTAGTACTGCTAGTACTGCTATTATTGCTATTGCTGCTAGTACTGCTATTACTGCTATTACTGCTATTACTGCTATTACTGCTATTGCTGCTATTACTACTATTACTGCTATTGCTGCTATTACTGCTATTACTGCTATTACTGCTATTGCTGCTATTACTACTATTACTGCTATTATTGCTATTGTTGCTATTACTGCTAGCACTATTAAGTGTTTACTTGGTTGCTTCCTTATCTCCTTCCCCTTAATCGAAAACCTATTACCACAACCAATACTGCTACTACTGTTACTACTACTACTACTACTACTACTACTACTACTACTACTACTACTACTACTACTACTTCTTCTTCTTCTTCTTCTTCTACTACTACTACTACTACTACTACTACTACTACTACTACTACTACTACTACTACT
>JAAAKL020005616.1:0-19050 GCA_010016065.2 Carybdea cf. marsupialis auct. non (Linnaeus, 1758)
CTGGTCACATTTCTATGTCTACTCTTTGATGAACTTTATTGTCAAGAGTTCAAAAATGGAAAGATGAGTTTCCAGACACCAAACATGACTGAAGAGGAGCAGCATTCGCAGCATATGCCTTCAAATTTGAAATGTGATGCATGTACAATAATAGCTTATCAAGTAAGAACATATTGTTTACATCTAGTTCCTTCTGTGCAGGCCAGTAGTTATCTTTCAGAGGTCATTGGATGTATTGACAGAGGAAGTGGCCATATTTTGATTAATGAGTATATTTAATTCCTTTTGTATTCCACAGTGATGAGAGGCTCCTCAATTACATGTGTTTGTTAACAGGTCATCTATTATTCTATTTACAGCTTATGTTCATTGCCTCGATGAAAGATGCATATATTCCTTTCTTACTGCCTTACTGCCTTGTTTACAAAGAACTCCTTAGAAAGCAGTAGAATATTCTAGATCATTCTGGAAATTTCTCGTGTGTTGTGTAGAAACTTCTGGAAGGTTCAGGAAACATACTGAACTTTGCAGAACATTCTGAAATGTTCTGGAAGGTTATAGAAGGTTCTAGAAGAATCCAGATTTAATAACCCAGATGTCCAGACAAGTCAAATGAAGGCTGTCCCATGACACTTTCCGGAAGCCTAGCAATAGTTTTGTGGAAACCTTTTACCTTACCTTACTGGGTTAGGGAGGTTGCCTGGGGCCATCCCACTCTATCTCTCCAGGCTTCTTGATCCGTCATCACTTTAGCTAGGTATAGATTTGAGGTGTGCCAACTTTGCTATAGGACAACTGCTTTCTCATCAGACTTATCCCATAACTATAATAGAGTAAGCTACACTAGCTACTTTTATTTTATTACCTCTGGAATGTTCCCAATACCTGAAGAGGAGCAGTAGCAACTACATTGGGAGCCTTTTCAAAATACTCCAGTGACTCAAAGAATGTGGATGGAGGATTATTTTGTGCTTATATCTATGACACTTTAACAAGCAGCCCCTTGAAACAAAATTATTTGCAGAGCAGTGTAAAAGGTTTGCATTGCCTTCAATATTTTCAATGACCCATCTTCAAGCCCAAATACATGAAAATTTAAAATGAGTAATACATATATTAACCATCAGGATAATTTGGGTAGTCTTTCTTTACGTGAAATATGGTAATTTTATATCATATGATCCTACTCACAACTGTAACTGGGTTATGATCAACTGCTGAAGATTATAAAGTGCACATTACGATGAGTCTAAAACAGAAAATATGTACTGTTTCTTATAATCATCAAATACTTTCATTGCTATCTTAGCACTACCAATAAACTGATTGAATGTCATAGTAGCCCTGCGATGAATTTGGATCTTGTGGTTTGTTCAACATGTCTTTCATTTTCATTGCATTTGGCCCTTGTTGAAGTTTTTCAAACACAGTGTTGTTAACTCCATGGAAGGGAAGATGCCCAAACGTTTTCCTTAGATGATGAGAATATGTAAAACAGGTAATAATGAAGCAGTGTACAAAATTACAATTTTAGTTGGATGGGACGACTCGTAATGTTACCACAGGAAAAATGACTGCAAAAAAAGGAAGAGCTTAATTGAAAATGAAATGTGAAAATCAGCTTTTTTGGAGTTGCCATTTACATTAAAATTTTATGTTTTTGTTTTTTTAAAACAATAATTATGTTGAAGTTAAGAGAAGAAACTACTGATTATGTAAATCACCTCTGAGAAACTAATCATAAGAATCAAATGCATCCTAAGAAACAAAGATAAAAGTTTCCATGTTCAACTTTAGTATTCACAGGGTAAACAATTATCACATATGAATGAGAAGTACATATTAGCCTCATTCATTACAAAATTTTTGGAGTAAGTTTGGTGACTGGCCTATAGGCACTTGGTTTAATTTTTATTAACCATTATTTGAAGTGTTAGTTTTCCTATTTTTTGTTAACACCTGGCTGCGATGTGTTGTATAAGAAAATCCAGAAAAACAAACAACTAAACTTAGCAGTAATTGCCAGTCATAAAATATGGAGGAACAGTCTTATTTATGCAAGGGGATTATTAGATATTAGATTATTTTGTCTTTTTCAATTTTGGAAATTTATATACCAAATATAAAGTTCATTACAGATTGTTGCCACACATTCAGAAGGATTGTATGTCATACATCAATAACTACTTGAAATATCATCTTTCAATTCAAAGAGAGTTTCTCCACTCATGAAATGATTTAATGAACGATGCAACTGGCTAACAAATACAACATGCATTGTGGATAAATGCCTAGAATGGTGATAGAGTGTGTCATCTTTCTTTTCAGAGAGAATCATTATTTATATCTGTACAAGAACAAAGTCTATTTATGCATATTATTTAGTTTAGGAGAGCATTTTATCATGTGTCAAGAAATATGATCGAGTAGGCATCAAGAAAGGGAACAATACCACAGTCTTACAGAAGGCAGTGATAAGATGCATGGGGATGTATATGGATTTAAATAAATAGTTGGAGGCTAGTAAGGAACTATTAAATTCTGAATGAGCTCCTTTTGATGACAATTGTGGATAGGATGCATCAGAATGGGGCTACAGTCAGCTCTGTTGTTTGTGCTAACACAGGTGAAGTCAGGAGACATGTGATAACCAGATCTATGTCATTGAAAACTATGTGTGTTAAGAGTTGCCAGGCTGATTGTGTGCTTTGTGCTATTAAGGTGATCCAAAGTGGTTGAAACAATATAAGAAACATACATGCATTGTATTAAAGAGTACGGATGGAGAGGTTTGTAGGCGTGCTATTTCACAGTGAAAAATAAAAATGGTTTGGCAACTAAGAAGAGATTGGTGGTTTGGGTATTTGCTTAGCATAAAAAGAAATGGACTGTGTTTTCAATATGAAATTGATCTCTGAATGGGCCCTTGTGTTTAAGCTCTTAGTTGGTCTGACAAACTGAACAGTTTTTTCTTTATATTGCCTTGTATTAAGAGAATTTTGCAAGACCTAGACAGTTTGAAAGTTAAAGGAAGTGTATTACTTGTCCCTTGTAGAGACATAAATGGTTACATTGGAAGAGAAATTGATTGATTTTATAATATTTATGATGGTTCCATTGTGTGGACAGAAATGCAGAAATGGTGTTCTTGGGTTTCCTAGGTTGTTTAATTTTGCATTCCTTCTTCTATAAGCTAACAAAAAGAATCTGGTCATTATGAAGCTCAAGTTAATGACATTGAAATGAGATGGTGCAATTTAAAACTTGTGAATGATGTGTAATTCATATCCAGTGTGCCTTTCTCTATAAGTATCCATTAGGTGATTTTGCTGTGAAACAAAGAAAGCCATGAAGAAATGCTTTTTTCTAAGCAGAGATTTTATAGCTTGAGAGACATGGAATATCGTTACTTGTTCTAAGAGTCCTGAAAGTTAAGCTATTTAGGGACTTTGGAAAATACTTCAAGATGAACTTCTCAATGTAGTAAGGTGGAGAAGGACAAGGACAGGCAAAATAGAACGTAGAACAATAAATGGTGCTATGGCAGAATTTAGTGGCCCCTAGGAGGGAAAAGGAAGGAGCCTGCTAAGAAGCTAAAAGAGCATGCAAGAAATGAGTGAGGTCTTGACATTGGATATTGCAAAAAGCTACAATTGTTTTTGTTTTACACAATTTCACCAATATCTTGTTCTGATTTTTACTTCCTTGAATATTTAGTTTGATGGCATTTAATCTATAATTTTACGTATTTATTCAGGCTTTTGGTTATCATATATCAATACACAAGTACTGAAAAGCTTTTTCCCCTGGGAGAGACACATTCTTTTATCAATATTGTCAAAGGAGTGAGATTGAGAAAGACATCACAATCGGAGAGAAGGGTTGATGGCACTGTATGATGGATCAAAATCACAAGTAAAAGCTGCCAGGGGTGTGTCAGAAGAGTTTGACATACAGGTTGTGGTCCATCAGGGTTCAGCATTGAGCCCCCTACTATTCATTCTGGTGATGGAGGAGGCTTCAAGAGAGTGTAGAAGAGGAGATCTGTTGGACCTGTTCTACACAGACAACTTGGTGCTCACTGCCGAAAGTAAGGAGGAGGTATATACTTACTATGTTTTGACAACTGAAGGGCTGCATATGACAGGAGAGGATTGAAAGTCAACATCAGTAAGACAAAGATGATGGTTGCTGGCACTAGAGGAGAGATCAATAGGATAGGAAGATACCCATGTGCGGTCTGTGGAGAGGGAGTTGTAGTAAACTCAATTTTGTGTAGAGCATGTGGATACTGGTGCTATAAAAGATGTTCAGGCTGGCAAGAGTGACTGGAGTGCAGAACGTCCAGTGCAGAAGATGTACAGAAGATTATGTGGAGAAGGAACTGCTGGAACACCATCAGACTGAGGGAGGCGTAGTCAAGGAGGTGTGTTGGTTCTAGTACTAAGGAGAACTGCTTAAGACAGGTGGTAGTGCAGAGTGAGTTATCAAGATGAAACTCTTAGCAGTGTGGTCAAAATCAATAGTGATGTCTAGCTTCTTGAATAACAGTAACATCCTTCTAATGCATAAAGGATGGGTAAATGACACTTGTATCGGACTGGTGTTGATCTACAGTGCTGAAAGTTAAGGTATGATGTAGAGGCTGCAACAGGAGGTGATAAGCTGTGGCTGAAAGATGCTTCACCACATGGCAGGAGTGATGTATAGACTGTGAGGTATAGACAGGAGTGAGCAAGTTGCTTGGTGGTGTGGAATGAGACAACTCTGTGATGTGCTGGCCTCAGCTTATTGTAGATGGAATGGACACGTACGATGCAGAGAGGAAGGAAAACCACTGGCAAGAACCCTAGCATGGGAAGCACCTGCAAGGCCAAAGAAGACCTGGTTCAAGACAGTACAGGAAAACATGAGGGCTCGTCGGCTGGTGGGAGATGATGTCTGTGATAGAGAACTCTATTAAAACCTCAAAGCCCATGAATGGGAAAGGAAGATGTAAAACGGAGAAAGAAAGGAAGATATTGTCAAATGATAGTAAAATAATAATTGACAAAGTTGCCAAACAATATGAAAGGATCATAGAGGTTGTTATAAGAGCATGTTTATGGTGATTTATAAGGGAAATATATGTGGCCATTAAGAAACATGCCTGAATAGAGTGTTATCAGCATCTCTTAAATACAAAGACCTTGATCAAGGAAGCCTACCCAATGCTGACTCAGTGCCCACTCAGAATATGGTTTGTGAAGCCATTGGTAAGATAGAAGCAGAAACAGTTAACAAAACTACCTTTAGCTGGTGGTGCAGAATGTATGAGGAATGTCGCAGCTCTGTTTTAGGCTATCTGTCAAGAATCAGGAAATTCCATAGTATTGGGAAGATTGCCACATCTGTTTTAAGGTAAAGGAAGAGGGAGTTACATGGACCTCAAAATCCTTGAGCATACCATAGGAGTGCTTAAGCATGTTAGGGGGATTTTATTGTCAACTTAACTGTGCCTTGCCTGATCTGTCTGTCTTTCTGTCTACATATATCAATATCTAAATCTATTTGTTGCATCTTTAATGGCAAAATAAAGTTGTTGTTGTCGAAGTTCCAGATTTGTACACTCAAAAATTTCCAAGTCAGTAAGAGATTTTACATCTTAAATGGCAATCCATAGTTGTTATTGTTGTCAAAATTCAAGATCTGTATGCTCAAATATGTTTAAGCTATTAAGAAATTGTCCGTCAGTAATGGCAGTTTAAAGTTGCTGTTGTTGTAGATTTGCACCCATGAAATTCAAACCACTAACAAATTTTATATCTCAACTAAAGTAGGTATCCCAGCTCACTTGAACACTTGAACACTTAACAAGATTAAGTTCTTAAGTTGATCAGGCGTCCCCTATAAATCATCTATATAGGTAAAGGTATATATATTAAAATATTATGACGAGTTATAACCCATACTAGCAGCGTAGGGGCACTAGGCGACGAAAGTGTTCATATTTTAGAACATTGTAAGTGGGTTTCTTGTTGGAAAATTACATGCATTTATGACCCATTAACTGAGCCATTTTCTGCTATACATGCTGAGAAGATCTTTTTGTAACAAGTTGTAACATTCGCGTATTTATTTCATTTGTTATCCATGTTTCACGATATGTATAAACTTGACACCATGTTGAGATTCTGTCCAAACCCTGTGATGACAAATGTGAATCATACTGATACTTATTCTCTTTTTTAATCGGGGAAGTTGGATATGATAGTAATTGTGTATGGCATGAACTAAATGGCAGTGACTGTTTTATTTGCCATTGCATGAATTAAAACCCTTCTATTTATCGAATTCAAGATTACCAAGAGGTTGAAAAAGGCAGAAGAAAAGTATGCAGGAAAGCCTTTAAAGGAATCAGAGTATCTTGATTTATTTGAGTCCGTGTGCAAAGGAGATACATTTGAAAAGTAAGTTGATTTTAGTTGTTTTAGGTGTCTAAGGATAATGAAGGCTAATTTTTATGCCACAGTTTATCATCTCCATTCGCCCTGAATAAATTTTATACCACAGTTTATCATCTCCATTCACCCTGAATAATTTTTTGTCTCAGTTTATCATCTATATTCACCCTGAATAATTTTTATATCACAGTTTGTGATCTCTATTCACCCTGAATATGGATAAAATGGGATTAAGGAATCTAGCAACCGTCTGTTTTAACTGGACAGCATTTTGGATCTTGGTTGTTATGAATTATGAATAGTGTGTATTCAATGTTGATTTATTTGTTGTAGGTGACAGGTGAAGCTACGTAACTGCAATTTAAACATTCCGTTCATAAATTGTCAGGAGTGATAACTGGCACAGAAATACCTCAGTAGCCTTACTTTAAAATGGTTCTTGGTCTGTTTCACTCGGTTTTAAACATTCGCATGAACCAAGATACTTTAAAGAACAATGATGCCATGCTACCGTACATTGCTTGGAAATGAGTGACAGTCTGTGAGGGTGTGTGTGTGTATGTGTGGTAGAGGGGGGGGGGGCTTGTGTACAATGATGTTGGCAGGGGCCCTCAACATGTAAAATTGTACACGTGTATAACTGTATCCGAGGGGAACGTTCATTTTTACTGAACTTTTGCTGTTTAATAACTTGAAGATTTTAATTGTCGGTTTGTTCATTTTTTGTAATTTTTTATGTGTCTGTAGTTCTTTACTATTAACATCTTCTTTCACTATTCTTACCGTAATTTTATGTTTTATTGTACAGATATAGTTTTTAAAATTGCACGGAACAGCAAAAAGATGTTAGAACTGAGAAGATTTTATCCCCCTCAGAGTACAAAATCGTCAGAATTGTATAGTACCATTTTCAATTGAATAGTACCAAACAGTCGGGGTAGTTTAAAAATGGTAGGGAAAGTTAGAACGTAACAAACAAGTGTTCAGACACAGAGAGATCGAGGAGAGATTTTCCGTGAGGCAGGGTGTGAGTTTGAAAATAAGTATGCTCTCCTTGAAGAGAAAATGGATAGTAGTCAAAGTCGACAAAAGAAAGTAAAAATCATCTAGGCGATTTGAGTGGTCACTGTCTTTCGAGTGCTTATGAATAGCAGAATAGGCAGACGCTTTTGTGTCCGGAATTCCCACGTGGTCAGCGAAGAACATATGGAATGGACGTTTTACACAGCGTTACAACTGTGAGACGTGAAGCAGGTGCCAAGTCTTTCACACTAGCCAATAATATATCACGACTTGGCTACAGAAATTTTATGAGTATATCTTGAGTAACCAATTGGAGCCACAGTGTCTACCTTAAGGCAAATTATCATCTTTCATTGTTTTTTCCATGTTGAGTTAGATTCATGTAATTAGTCATGAGTATCTCATATTGCTTGACAGGTTAAAAATACAAAACGTATTGAAAACATAACAGGCGCCTTTTTTATTTTTCGGAGAAGATTCTGTTGTGCAGCAGATGCAGATTGTTCTGTATTTGCTCGCGTATTGCGACTTGAAAGCAACAGGCACACCTAACCTAACTTCCAAGTCTTTAAATTCTTTAAATAAGTGCCATTTTTTTAATTGGAGGTACGTTGTCGAGTGGATAGAGTAGCTGACTCTTATCGCGGCGTACGCAAGAATTTTTGAGTAAGGGGAGGGAGCGGGAGATGCGGAAAGCGAAGGCCTTGGATAGGAATTTGCGGGAGGCCTGAAGGGTCTAGAAGGTCGTCACCCAGGAATTATTTGTAAATTTTACTGCATCAAAACTACTGCATCGTGCGATAAAAAGCTATACTTGTTACCAAAATCACCCAATCCTTTTTTTGGTACCCGTAGGCTAAGTGTAGCCATTGTCAACACCGCTTCCCCCTTACATATACTAGTGCTCATAATCCAAGGGCAATGAGATCTAGTAGTCGAAGTGCCGTCTCGTTTGTAACATCCTTGAGGTGAGTAGTGTCAAGCTTAAAAACGCCATGCATCTTAGCAATACTGTTACTCTGGTGTGAGTTCTGTTCGGGCAAAAAACAAAGTACCAAGGAGCAACAGTTTCGCGTCATAACTATTATTATTGAAATATTTATAAATTTAGAGCTTCTGTTTTGCTTTACTTGAATTTGTTGATATACTGGTGTGTTTCACTTCTCATTTTCTCCATTCAGCTATGGCATTAAGTCAGTGAACGGTGTGAACAGGCTGTCAGGTGAAGGGCTGGCAGCTGCTGACATTCCAGGGCTGTTGCAGGGAGGTGGTAAATGGCCTGGAAGGTAAACACATGTTTTGGACTCTCGTTATGTTAAATGTGTAGCTATTAATTCTGCAGGTGTTTAAGACATTCCTACCTTTCACTTGAGAGCCATGAGAAGTTTCAGGTTGCGTTGGAGGTTGCCAATAAGAGAGCGTCTGGATGAATTTTGTGTGCATTGTCAAAAGAATTTGTGACAAATTACGTTCAACACAATATGCAAATGACCTTATTTAAACTACTCTTTTAGGTAAGTTTAAATGCTTTCTGAATTAAGATGCAAGAGCAAAGTGTTTGCAAGAGGTCCATAAAAACACAAAGGTGATTATGACATTCGGAGGGCACACTTTTTGAATTGAACTACGAATTTTGCTGCCACTATGACCAGTAACATTTTTCTCTGCCGTGACTATGATTAGTGTAAATTTTTATTTGGCTTTCAGGTCATATTAGTTAACTTCTATCTGCGCTTATTGTCGTCTATAGAATGTTGGAAGGCTTTCGTTTGTTTACCGTTTGTTATGCACTAACTAATTGGTGTGTAAGTAGTGATCCGATTTTTCGACACATCATTTCTGTTTCCTCTGCGCTCCAACTTGCTCTCCTGAAGAGAAGTAATGCCAAAACAGCGCAAATTGACTCATAACCAAGTTAAGTATTTTAAAATCGTGACTCGGGATTGAATTTTTTAGCAGAGCAGGCTGTAATTGCGTTGATCTCGAAAGTTTGCACCACACCTTTCTTGACATCACTTACCACTGCCTTGTCACATCAATTGGGTAATGCGCGTGCTCTCGCTGTGTGTTTCCTGCTTTGATATTGTAACTTAATATCGTTCATCTTGGATGACATACGTAAATATGCAATTGCCGCATCGCTAAGGATCAACTTGTGAAGGAAGGCGCACTCTCGAGAGAAGCGTCAGATAGAGGCAGGTACCAACTGAAAAGTGAACCATAGAAAACAAATATTTTTTGCAAAGAAATGTTTCTACCACTTTAATTATGATACTATGAATGTCCACAAGTTTTGAAAGAAAATAAGATGAATTCATGTTCCAAATTTTTTTACTATTCTTATTGCCAGAAAATGCTATCATCGTACGTAAGCAACTAGTATCACTTTAGTATATTATTTTTGATAAATCGCAATCAGTATTCAGTCATCCATGGCGTTGCACCTATGATAAGCATGTGATTGACTTCAGTCATGTCGCTAACCAGCAGTACATTACTCACACGTTCAGAGTTACAAGAATTGTTTTCTACTTGAAAGCTAAAAAGAATAGATAGTGTACTTAAATTTTCCCGTTTTGGTTTCAACACTTCAAGGTTAGTGTTATGAGCAAAACATCAAGACGGTTTGGGTCAAGCCTTGAAGTATCTTCGGAGCCGAGCCTGCCAAAAAATGCCACTGTGCTGCTGTGGTATATCATGTTGCCTCCCGGATTGAAAGTAGTTAATCCGAACTTCGAGGAGAAAGAGTAAATGATTGCATCCCAAACGATATCATCTGTTAATTATTTTGAAAGAAAAATATTGTTCATTCCTTTACGAAACGATTTTATTGCGCGTGAAAACGGAGTTCAGGCAGCCATCCGTCTTGTCGGCAAAAGAGAGAAGTTGGAAGGAAATGTACGTATTCTCTTAGTGCATGTAAGTGGGGACGAGGTATTTATGAAGAGTGTAAAGATTTATAAATCAGGATAATCAGACATTATTTACAGAGATTATTTGTCTATAGCTACTTCGACTCTGTGGTGTCTTCATGTTGCTGTGGTCTTACAAGCATTCTGTGCCGTTCTTTCCTTGCAGAGTGGCAGAAAAGTGTGGTACAATAATTGGTGATCTGGGCGAAGATGAGTTGTATGCTGAATATAGGACAGGAAAGCCATTGCAAGATTTCCTTTGTAAAGAATATACGCAAGATTGCGTCTTCGATGACAAAAAGAAAACAGAATTGTAACACGGACCTTACTACATCTAGAAATTTATATATTGCAGTTGTTCACCATCAATAGGACACAGCATCATGGACATCTTTTAAAAGTTATTTCAATTGTGGTAATTCTTTCGTATCTCGAGCAATGTTTTGTTTTATTTGTAGGAATTTGGGAATTGTTCAGTTTCATAAGGCACTTTGACATAGTCATTGTGAAAGTGGGAGCTCCCTTAAAACCCCATTAGTGGCCATGTTTCGGTCCTTGGTGAAATATAACTAACGTCTTAGGCGTGACTTTGTTTAAAGGGCACTGTGGATTGGTGGGGACAGTATACCAAATCCTGCCTTGGTACCCATTTTATGGCCAATGCCGTGTTCAATTGTTTGGGAGTTTCAGAATCTGTGTTGTTGCTATCGCGGGAGAACTACCGTTGTCGTTGATGGAGATTGCACAAATATGTACAAATATGCAAGAGCACGCACGACAATGTCAAGGTCGCATTGTTATTCTTCAGGTGTTTTAAATAGATTGTTGTTTGTGTACAACGTTTGGTGTATTTATTCCATTTCCTTTCCCTACCGTTGCTCTATGTGTTTCTGCTTAAAGACGTCATTGCGTATAAAACTGTTGTGCGTAGCTTATGTTAAACGCAAATATTGATGACTTATATTTTTCCATCCATGCAGAGTATATCTCTCATGTTAGAGGAGAAGGTCAGCTTTTGACAATAGGGTCATATCTGACGAAAATAAGAGCCGAACCAGTAACGACTTGTTAGGAATAGGAGGACATTATTGTAAGGTTCCATTATGTTATTCCTATTCTTGATTTATTCAGGGCTTCTTTACTACCTAAGGAGTAACCCGTTCCTGGATAGCTTCATAAATTCATAGCGGTCATGTACTGGTCTTGCCCTTGTATTTCCGAATGGACAGGCTAGGTCGCCCCTCCATGTGGTTCTCCATATGTCTTCGACGTAGTGCATGTACTGCCAATCAACCCTGCAACGTGACTGCTGAACAATGCTCGGATCTTCCGATTGCATCTCTCGGTCCGGTGTTTTCCCGGATCCCCATCTTTCCTTACTTTCTTTCTGGTCCCTGGCGTGTCTTCACAATATACCATAGGCAACCACTCCTACTATTCGGCAGTAAGTTGCCCTTCCTACTTCGTCAATATACGTAGCTCTCCACTGCCGTGATACTCTTTCCTTCCACTCTCCTCTCTGATGTTTAAGCAAATACACATGTTAACATAAATGTATCAAACTGCTCAAGTAAAAGCGCGTGCCCTCTTTTGTATCAAATTCTTATATCATATGTCTTTGTACAAGACAGATATTCAGCGAAATGTGTATATTTCCATCATTATCAATCAGAATTTGTTAATTGGACGATATTTAGATGTTGAAAAAGATACTTAAATTTTGTCTTTGTCTCACATTTCAGTATTATCGTATGAGCCATTTTTTTATGACGAGTGCCAAATGACTTTGGTTTATCTATTTCAGTGAGAGTGATTATAAAAGTATAGACTCAAGTCCGATCGGATCTAGGGATCGAGAATTAGAAACCTCAATCTTAGTATTTCGTACATGTGCTATGTCATCACGTTTCCTGTTGTGTATCAAGTCATTGATAGAGATCTAAAGCTCAATAATCCGTGTAACCAGGCTACTGTTGAGGTAGCGAAAGTCGGAATACACAGGGTCATATGCCTGACGATCTTTCAAGATACCGTCCACTGTGTTTTCATAACTTGCATACCGACTTGCATCTCATAATCAACAACTTGCATACCAAAAAGGCCAAGTGTAATCAATACTCCCAAAAATCGTTTTGCGATCAGGCAGTGTCAGATGACTATCAAGAAACAAATACATAAAGATGGATTCTAAGGGGCAAAGACCAATTCGTCACATGCTAGTGTATATGCTAATGAGCTTGATAATGAATGCATCAAGCGGAAAAACCTTGAAAGGTTAAGGAGTATTCCGAGTATTCCGTTTGATCAGTGGGTTTACTAACTGAGCTGTTCTCTAACCTGTACCTGTATTCTTTTCTGAGAATTCCAAGCCGTACTGGATTTTGGTGCCAACATCAGTCGATAGAAAATCATTGTTCAAAGAGGAAAAGGTCAACAATGTTTTGCATCAAATCAGTAAACAAGAATCGAAACATGGTTATATGATGACCGAAATAGAATACATATGAAAAATGCGTCTTTTAAATCGAATTCAGAAATTGATTGCATCATGGTCACTATTGCGTCGTTCATAAAGGGGTTGCCAGTTGCTGTGTCTACTTTCTCTAAAACAAAGAAGTCCTAAGTTGCCATCAGGAGTAAATGGAACGAATCTTTGGCATAAGTGATCGCACATTCAGACTGATATTCTCATAGGCACCAATAATCTTAACGCACGGGATGTTTTAAAAACTGATAATTACGACCAAAAATGGTGATAATCACTAGCATTACTCGTGTTGTTTAAACTATTTCCTACTAGAATCTTACATGCATAAAAAATTTACTATTATTTTATCATCATTGCACTGTCTTTTGAAATAGGGATGTTAGTTTGTCTATAATCTCATCACTCTTCACTCCAGAGTCTAAGTTGTACCATCACTTTGATAACCGTTTTGGCGCCATCGGTGGTCACCTTTGTGGAACTTATATGATTGTTTTTGAAATGCTCAAGGGCAAGACTTATTCGACCAACCCTCAAAACACTGTCCCACAGCCTTGCAACTTTGACCCTCCTACTCTGTATTGACCTTTGTAATACAACTCAAATTCACTTATACTAGATGCATCCAAAGTAACTTTCTACACTTAATATGGAACTACTACTACTACTGCTGCTGCTGCTGTTGCTGTAATGGTTCACAACTTTAACAGCGCACTCATTGCTACTATATTCCAAATTCATGGTCCAGACAAAATTGCTTGGCCGCACATTCTTGTAAGGAAACAAGCTGGAGACTTCTTGACAAGGACTCCTAAAAGTTATACATAGGTGTTTTTTCACACAAATTGTAAACCTTAAGGACTTATACTTTACCTTACCCTTGTCACGGTAATTATCAGAACCTCTCGTACCTCTGAACAATGGGAAAGCAGCATGAGCTTTCTGAACATGACTTTTTTAATTTTTTTTTTATTTATCCGTTTTAACGTCTATTTTTCCCATTCATGGGGTTAGACGATGCCCATATATATGGGACTTGTTACTGGAGCATAGAGCACTTTAAGACCGGATGCCCTTCCTGACATCACCAATGGCCCTTTTTGATTTGAACCCTGACCTTCTTGACCCTCTTGATCTGAAGGCAAGGAACTTATCCACTAGGCCACAGTGGCTCTCCACTAGACCATGGTGACACAGCACAAGAATCACCAAATTTAAAGCATAGAACCATGCTTCCAACATCCATTAACCATACATGTATAACTGATAATCAATAGTATGCTAAATACTGCAGTTACTTTATGATTCCTGAATAAGGAGTATATCAGATTGCAAAAGACCCAAAGCAAAGAAACATACACAAAAGCACAATTGACCATTCCATGCCATGTCCATTAAAAACATGTCAGACTGGGACACTACTTTGAGGGTAGACTTCCATCTATTGGTATTATTAGCATCCATCAAAGTAATTGTAACATTCTCCTTGTCTATTGTTGATGGGTCATTTTAATTTTGCATAAAAATGTATCAATTTATAACAAAGTAGTTTTATAAACTGTAGTATATTAGATTTCTGTAGGAGCAACCACCCTATAGTTATGAACAGAGTCTGATTATAAATCTCAATTTCTTTTAATAGGATTATTATAGAAAAAGATACCAAAGTACCTCATGCAGCTCATTTTATTGTCCAAAAGGAAGACCACACTTTAGGAAACCTTTTAAGGCAGTAAGTATATAAATTCCTTATAAAATATTAATATGCTACTATGCTTGCATTTGACTGTCTACCTAGGTACTTAATCAGAAAATGTAATTTATAGCTATATTTTATTTACTTTTTTTCTTTTTTCCTTGTAATTTTACAACCAAGTAAGAATTGCTTTTAATGGTATAGAAATTTGACAGATAAAGGACCTCTATTATGCGACTTGACAGTTTCTCAGAAAGGATTATTAGATGCAAATTACCAGCCCTTCTGTGGAGTAAGCACCCTGTGTTGAATGCTGTGTTGAGAGATTTTGTTAAGCACAGCCAGTTTCACACTCTTTTCAAGATTTTCAGGTGTTTTTATGGTTCGTGAACATTTAACTACAATGATTTGGTATTAATTAAAATTTGATATTTGTACAGAGTATAATTCAAAAATGGGTCAAACTTTATTTTAACATACTTAAATGCAGTTTTAGGCAAAACATTTGGGGGAGCTAGGGTTATTCACAGCACTGTATATTACTATTTGATTAGTTGGACAAATTTTTTTCCATTAATTGTTTAATAACTGTCTATAGGCATTGCAGAGTCAGAAACACACAATATTAGCATTTTATTTATGATATAATATTCGATATCAATGATATGATATAAAATACACATTTTAACCTAGGAATTATTCCTAAAGTAGAACAAACCTTATCTTTTGGAGCAATCCAGAATTACTTGTATTGTATATATACAGCAGACTTAGTCTTGTATAATCAATTTTGTGACTAAGGTAACAGCAACCAGTCAAAGACAGCATCATTGCTGTATTTGCTTGTAGTTTGGAATTTCTTTGTAGAATTTGGTTATAATTTAGTCATCACCATTGAGATACTCTGATCCCTATTTAAAATTTTAAAAAGGCCATTGGTGATGTCAGGAAGGGCATCCAGTCGTAAGGTGCTCTATGCTCCAACAAGTTCCATTTACATGGGCACTGTCCTAGCCCCTGCAAAGGATAGTGCATGGCATTAAAACTGGAGTAGTGCAGACAGCTAACCACAACTTGTGGCGCATTTTTGTTAAGATACAAAGTACTTAGAGCTGTAAAAGTTTAACAAACTTGTACTAGCACAACTTACCACAGCTAATATCTTTGAGAATCTTCTGCAGGCACAATATTATGCACTGAAGATTGTGATTTAACACAACATGTGATTAAGTGATTTATACATGTGCACCTTAGAAGTTTCACCCTTGCAGATAATAAGCCTGTTGCTTAGTTGTTTGTTTGCTTGCAATATGCCACTTTATGTAGTGAAATGATACACAGACTTCATTCTCAAGAGCAGTTGAACAAAAGTCTGTTTTAGTGTTTCATAACCTTTCCTTTATCTCTTCCTTGCTTAGAAACCACATAAGAAGCTTTTTGTACTAAAACCTTTGAGAACCTTATCGTGAAATTTTTGTCTTTATAAAGTTGATATGTATATTAGGGTATTCTCTGGAAATTGCTAACAATAGTATCGTCTCCTGAAGAAACTTATCATAATGTTTGCTAGTGACTTGCTGGTGACAGTACTTGCAGGCCATTCCTTAGTCCAGTGAATGAGGAATCTGTATCTTTTAATGGAGCCCATGTGGCAACAGTTTATCTTGTGCTTTATTGTCTTTTAGCTATTTTGCATCTCCCCCTTTGCAAAGAAGGTTTCCCCTTCTTTTTGGTTCCCAAACCTTTCATAAGACAGATTAAAGTTATTTTATCTGCCCATACATCAGGAAGGCTAGACAGTGTAAGTTTTCTGCAACTGGAATTTTAAAAAATGCACGATTTTACCTACTTATCTCAGATTTGCCTCCAAAGCATCTGACTACAAAAATATCAATCAACTTTGAAATCAAGTTTGCATGAGCTGATCTGATTTTATATTTTAAATAAATGTTGACATCACATAAATGTTGACATCCTAACTTTTCATTTGGTCCACTTTTTATGTAAGCCAATCAAATATCACAAGGAACTTTAAATATGAGTCTGGCTGCAGATGAAGACAATACTCAACAGACCTAAGATTTTGGGTACATGCTTTTAGATCCCTGAAAAATTAAAGGACACTATTGTCAGTAATGATTCACACCCTTTTAAAGAAAGAGGTGTGATGTCTACAATAGCTCTCAACCTTAATCATGCATTGGTCACTATACCTGACAGTAACAACCGGACAGGAGCAACATTATGCCCAGTCCCTTATTGTCCTCAAAGCATGTATTCCATGGATTTGGATTGGCAAAGAATCGTGATCTCGTAGCTTTTATTTAAGACAAGGCCACTTGTGTGCACTTGTGTGATGTAAGCTGGTATCTGTGTTTACAAAATATTATTTACGTGTGCCTGGGTAGAAGAGAGCCCATAAAAAGACAGAAGTGGATTGTGGATTATACATTAAGTGATATTTCTTTTTTATTTTTGCAGACAATTACTGAAGGACCCACAGGTGAAATTTGCAGGCTACAGGGTACCAAATCCGTGGGAGCACAAGTTTGTGTTGAGAGTGCAAACCACACCAGATTATAGTCCAAATGAAGCATTTGCTAATGCAATCACTGATTTGATCAGCGAGGTGTCACTGCTTGAGGAGAGGTTCAAGGTACTATTATCTATCATCTTTTCTTTAGTAATCAATACCCTTGATTGAATGTAGTGGTACCTGTAATGCTTTCTTTTTGCAAAATTCTATCCTTTAAAACCTGATGAATTATTATATTAATTTCTCTGTTTAAATAGATCAAGACTTGTTGTTTCTAAATATGGAAGGCACCTTCTCAATAAAGTTGCTTTATTTGTTTTTCTTGGAGTGGGGGTCATTTCAGTCAAATCACTTAATACATGCTGCAACACAACTGTCCAAAATCTGATAATTGCTACAGTGTTCATCACTGAAAACTCTATGACAAACTATGACTCTATGGTGCTGTGCTGGACATGAGCTGAGGTTGTCTAACTCTTGTCATTCGTAAACAGCCTAAAATCAATTGGAGGAAGACATTTCAAGTAGATGTAAAGAGATGTAGTCTCAACTGCTAGGGAATGAATGAGGCTGCTGCAGATTTCACTACTTAGAAGATGTTTGCTTCCCATTGTCTTATTTTGGACAGTTGAATGTAAGGTGTAAGTAAAAGTATTACTGAAAACATGGGAAATGTAAAGATTTCTGCAATGATCAGCAACTAAAAGATTGGTATATGATAATGTTTATAGCAGAGTCAGGCTTGTCAAGGTATTTAACTGGCATAAATTAGGGACATTATGAGAGATAGAGAGCTCAGTGACCAAGGACAGTGGTCAACAATACAAGCCCCTTGGGATCTTCGAACTATTGTACAGGTCTTATACGTAGAAATAGTTTGACTTGAAAGACGGTTATTTCTTTGGTCTATGGTTATTATTATGGAAGTACATCCAATGCATGAAATTGATGTAACATTCTCTTTTATATTTACAGTGAATGAGTGTGTACAAGTTGATAACATTGGTTACTTTTAGTTGCAAAATTACTGGTATTTGCGAAGTGGTTGACTCATTGTATTAGAGTTCAGGAGGGGCTAGAAAAGCATTTAAGTATGTTATACTATCTTAAGACCTTTTCTTTGGACAAGGTAGCTTCAATGACCTCCTGCTGTGTTCTTAGTCACAGGGTCCAACCCGAGGGTAACTTAGGACACATGTCAAATAATCAGCAACAGTGCTTGGAAGGTGTGGCATCTTGACCACGTATGCTCAGTTGTCGTAAAAAGTGTATTTAGTGTTTGTGTTAGATAAAAATTTTAAAGAGCGATCAGTCGTACCAGTTTTTAATCTACCTCAGGCAGAAATAGTAATGTCTAGTTGAAGCCACATGTGATTATGGCCAATAGTGTAGCCACACATGTTATCAGTTACATGACAATAGAAGTTTATTTTTCAATTGGCAGCACTTAGGAGTCTCTTATGGCTCTCAGTCCCAACAGCTGCAGGGGGAACAAGAACAGAAATAATGGAAGTAAACAGATAAAAAATGAGACACCATAAGATCCTCGCCATTCCTCCACTCCCCATTTTCTCCTCGGTTTTACTTGTTTTCATCATATGCCCCTGCTTGTTGCTGTTGTAGGAACCCTAGAAAATATCTCGCGGTTCCTGACTCTGACTAGGGCACTGCCATCTGTTTCTTGAGCGTAGTCCTAACTGTATCTTGTACAAGAGGGCTTCGCTTCCTTTTAAAGATATTTCACAGTTCATTTGGTTCCAAGTCAACTTTCGCACCTTGTCGATTTCCTCATTTAATTTTAGCTTCTTTCTATCGTCCCTATCTATTAGATTTTTGAAAAATTCTCCAATCCCCCTTCTACTCCAACCCATCTTCTACTCCACCCCTGTTCCACTCCAACCCCCCTTCTCCCCTAACCCCCCTCCCCCCCCCACCCCCCCCCCCCCCCCCCCCCC
>JAAAKL020005617.1:0-19050 GCA_010016065.2 Carybdea cf. marsupialis auct. non (Linnaeus, 1758)
AAATGCCTTGTGTTCTGTATGCAGTAGATAGAGTGATAAGTCATCCTAAAACAATATTTCTGTCCCGTACATTTTTGCTGAGAAATGAAATACCCACTTTAAAACCACGCTTATTTCCCATCAAGCAACAAAGAAGTATCCCAACGGAATACCGTACGATATTCCTGTCCATCTTTGAAACACGAATTGATAAAACGACGGATATATTGAGCTTGTGGCTTGTACTTTGGGACCATCAAAACAAAAACACTTCACATGGCTAGCTGCAGCGTCACTGAAGTATGCACTGGGAGCGAGACATAACGTGTGCGACCACAGAAAATTGCAGCCCGTCGCAACGGGAGCTCTTGTGCGTGATGTAATTTCAAGAAATGGAGTGGTGTCTATAGATCTGGAAAGTTTTGATCATGAAAACATGGCTGATGTTCGAAAGGAAGTTGGTAGTACCCTAGTTTTCGACACTAATGAAGTTGCTCCAATCTAGTTGGATGAATCTGAGGACTGAATATATCACAATTGTCGTAAAACGTTGTAACGTTGTAACGTTGTAACAATACTAATGAAAACTATGAGTCACTATATAGTTTTGGATAAAGTCTTTTGGAGTTATCACCTCCATGATCCATTGCGGTGTTCTATATACTCCGTCTTCATAAATGCAATGTTATCTTTAGGGGAAAAGGGGGTCTCTAAAAGGAACGTTACGTAACAAAGGGGGATGTCGACCCAAGCGTGACATGCCGTTACGCTGGGGGGTTAGGGGGTCAAAATGCTCATCTTTCCGTTACGTACTTTCTGAATGACCCCTAACTATTCAGGGAGAGACATTGGGATGTCCATCAGTCACACTCAAACAGCTTTTGTAAAAGCTATGAAATATGAAAGCTACACTAATTGAAATTGATTAATCAACATACAGTAACAATGACATATCAGCTAATTAGCTTAACGTGCTAGGTTCAGACATATATGTCGATTACTAAGACACTTAGATGATGATATTATGTTTTTACCTTGAAAGCCCGTGACCAGTCCACTTTCGACCAGCCGCTGCCATTTTTTACCCACTCGGACTTGCGCTTTTACTTGACCTTCATCCTCTTGTTTCGGACTCGTTATCCGCTTTCCAAATCTGGTAGAAACCAGATGATCTGTGAGTTTCTCTCTGTAAGTTCTCCATCCGCTCTGAGACTGAAACGCCGTAAATAACTCATCGTCTGACGGATACGTCACTACCGCCTTGTGTATTTTCTCAATTGTTGGTTCGTCAATCAGCTTCTTGAAAACCTGTCTAGGTATTGTTATCACAACACATCCAGAGCTTAGCAGGACAAAACTTCTGTTGTCGTATTTGTGTCCATTATGTTCCAGAACACCGGAAAGTCCCTGTCAAAATCAGGATAAAATTCATCACCAAAGTCAAAGTGGAGTTTGCTCATTTTATAGGGAAAAGTTTAAGCGTTATTAAGTGTTCCAAGTATGTCTAAAGCATCTGGTAAAGACTTCATCCTTTGATCTATTGCGTTATGTCACTGATAACATGTATCAATTATGCAGGAAACATCACTTAAGAGGTAGTAAAAGATGTAATCTCATTAAATTTGCCCTAATAAAGGGATCTTAATCTTGACAACACTGAAATATTTACCTTCCATTATCTTCAAAAAACTCTAACCATCACAACAAATCCCCAGTTTTTAGTTAGTGATTCGAAGGTTTATGCCTTCTTCTGGGAAGGGCAATGACTCTATATTCGTAGAGCCAAGGAACTGATAAAAGCAGCTGTCTTGTTTCATTATTATCGTTTTGCAGCCTCGCCCACAGGTAATATACATAATGATGTCTCCTTAAACCTACATTGGTGTTTTTACATCCTTCGAGAAGCGATGCAACTAAGGGATACTGTAATGGAAGTAGCCTGCGAAGGAGATGAGAATTGGATGTGACACGCTCATAACTATTCTTAAGATAATCACTTTTAGGGTTAGAGTTTTTAGGTCTTCAGAGTTTTAGAGTTCCAAGAGTTTCAGTATCTAAGAGTTTCAGAATCAAAGTGTTTCAGAGTTTTAGAGTTTCAGTATCTGAGAGTTTCAGAATCTAAGAGTTTCAAAGTTTCAAAGTTTCGGATATTACGTAAAGGAATATGGAGAACAAAGATGACCTTGTCGTATTTATATATTATAGTTCTGACATGATCTGCTAGTACAATTCAGTACAGATATAAAGGTTATAGCAAGAGCTCAGGATTTCCTCTTCGTTGTCAGATGATCATCTAAATGAAGAAATCAGCCTAATGAAATTCTCAGTATATATTTACTAGTTGTCGTGTGTGATACCATTTCGAGTTTGCATGCTCCAGATTTTATACTTATGACACTTTTGTTTGTTGCCAGTGAACGCTTTTTAAATATAATCAGGGTGGGTAAATGAAGTTGATAAATTGGTTTTAAAATTGGGATCTCAATTTTATGCACAAAGACATGTAAGTCTAAGTGTATGGTCGAACCTATCTAATTACGTATCCCTTACTATTATTTTTATCGATGAAAATTTGGTTGAGCCGATAACGTCACGTAGATAATGAACTAATGAAAACATAGCTAACTTCAATAGTTATTAGAAGTGAAATTAACGACCAGTTTTTGATCGATCGTTTTTTGTCGCATTTCTCCTCTCTTTAATTGTTTCTTAGGTGTGAAATACAAATTAAAAACCACAAATCAAGCCATTAACGAAATTTTACTTATCTTATCTTAAGTAAGTCTTCCTTATAAAGGGAGATAAAATGTCTTTGTTTACCGATACATGAGTGATGGTATGAGCAGATATATATCTTTTCAGATGGCAGGATGGTAGTCCTTGGAATTGTGCGTTGAGGTGGCAAAACGAAAATCCATCAGTAGAATTTCTCTCAAAAACTAGTAAGTCTTTGCAAACGCTAAACGTGATTGCGAAATTTTCCAGACAACCTCGTAAAATTGCCTCCAACGACATAGATAGCTAATGCAAACAAAACCAAAATAAAAGCTAAAACTACTTAAAATTTTACGTTAATGAAGCAAAACAATATCTTTTAAATCTAAAATGTCGATTAGTGTTGCAATAAAAGGTTACTATTTTGAAGAAAAATCTAAAAACAGTTTAAGCAACTTCAAAACTGTTTATGCAACCTCTCCACAAAAATAAGTAAACCTGTGCTGATTTTAGTACAACACAAAATCGACGTTTGACACGTCAGAAAGTAAAGTGTATGTACATGATAACATTAAATCCAGGGGATATATGACTTTGCAGCACCAACCACTCAACAATTGCAACCAGCCGTAATCGAGAGGATAGAGTCAAACATCGACGTTATTCACAATGACTGTAAATCACGTGGAACTAAAGTGCACTTGTGGGCATACAAGTGGTCAGAACGTGATATTTGTCATTTTAACACCATCGTTGTTCCCATCGCCACAACCGTCATTATTGTCATCATTAAAGTGATCACCCGCATGGATATAACAGGGTATAAGCTGATCCAATACCATGACAAAACACTAAAAGTCGAAGAAGTACGTTCCCATACTTACAAAACACTCTTTTTCACTAAGCGTCCCAACTTTCATTAGGACACCTAGTCCAGCCTTATCTGGTGTTGGTGATTCCATAGTTACCTGGCTTGTAACTAGGGGCATTGCAGGACTTTTAACATGACTTTGGCGAGTTTTCCGTGGAGACCAAGAGCTCGATGGTGTCTTCAACCTAGTGTTTTCTGTTCTAACAGGACTAGAGCAGCTTCGCATTCTTGTTCTTGCATTCCAATTTTTAACGACTTGCTCTTTCATGGTGTCGCTATTTCTTCTTTCTTCTGTTCTGGTGATTCTCCAGTTGTCCTGGAAGGGGTTTGTGGTTGTCACCGATACCGGGGAATTGTTGTTGGAGTACGTCCCCTTTGATAAGTATCTAAGAAGAGAAGACTCCCCATAATTCTTCGATTCAGCCTCTCTTTGTTTCTCTGCAATGCTTGACAGGTCCAGCAAACGTAGTATATCGCATCTACCCTGTGCATAAAAACAACAAATTTGAAGACCATATCAAGATATCAAGGGCTGCGATGGCTGTAAAAAAGTACTAGTCAAAACGAGAAAAAAGGCAGTGCTTCCCTCTATCATTACTCTTACATGCTGTAACTTGAAGAACGACTGTAAAGTTGTGTTTGAATGAATTTTGTAAAGGAAAGATAAATAATTTTTCAAGTTTGAGGAGATGTTACAGAAAAGTGAAAATGTCACCATGAGTATTAGAGAAAGGAGCATATACTCAGTAAAGGTAAAGGATGTAAACTGTTTGATAAGAGTTCGATAAAAGCATTTGCGGCATGTGCAACTAAACTGGAAAATTATACACTCTAGAGATATTAGTTTGTGTGGGAATGGGAACTGCTATGGCATCACAGAAGATATCTTTCAAAGATGTCATCCTGAAAAGGATTACTCCCTGTTTATTTTTAATGAACAGTGGCGGAGAACTCACCTTAAGTACAAAAAATACAAATTCGCATTCTGTTGAATCTTTAACGATCACTTTATCACTAAAACACTCCCGAATCCTGGCTTCTTCTGCTACCATTTTCACCGTTTTCTCATCCCAAGTGCTTAATAATGGCAGTGATCTGAAACGTAGAATAATAACAACCTCATGAGATAAAAGACTATAAATGGCGGACTCTTTAACGAACAAACTACATAGTATAGAACTCATTAAATATGAAGTGCTTGAGGCCCTGGCCCGGTTCGAAGTCAGGATCTCCCACTCCGAAAACGAAGACTTTACCATTGCACTAGATAGTGCAATAGTCAAGTCGACAATCCGTGTAGTCGATCCCGAATTCAAGCACTTCTTGTATAATGAGTTGCTACAAAGCTGCTACAAAGCAATTTAAAGAATTCATATGGTACCATGCCAAAGTGCTCAAACTGCGCAATCACAGTGAGCAATGCATAATATATGAATGTATATATATATAACACAACAATAAGACGAAAGGCAGTGACAAGAAGTTGTTAAGCTCGAGAGTGCAAGAGGTAGCTATGGGTATTTTATTTTAATTTATGTCCTTTCAATTGTAATCATTCAATTATTTCTTCATTAATATATTATGGTAACAGGTGATTTATTATTGCTGTTATACAATCAAATCGCATAAAGTTATGCGAGTGAATAAAAATACGGGCATAGATAAGGCTCTCGCCGACTTGTTTCTAGTTTCCAGCTCTTGCGAGTGGTAAGGTTGCCGCAGTAGGAAGTACGCGAAGGTTCTCATGTTAGGAAAATGGTTCTTAGACATACGTTTAGCAAACATTTAGTAGCTGTTTTGTGAAAATATAAGAGGGTTAAAGAGCAGATCATGACATTGGAATATCTTGATGAAATAGAACGCTTGGGAAATGTATTAATAAACAGAAGGTGTTTCAGAAATAAAATTTGGAATGCAGAGAAAGAGATACTCGAGTCCGGAAAACGAGCTCCGATATCCGAGCCAAAGCGATGTAAATATCTGATATCCACCCAATTTCATAGACTTGTCATTTTGCAAATCCCGATGGGAATACCGAAGTTTATTAGTACTCGTAGAGGGTTACCATATTCTGAAAGACTGCGAAGTTAATGCTAAGTGGCTGCTGCAGATAGAAGATCCCAATACACTTAAAAGTAGTTCCTGTGGTAATATTTTCTTACCCTAAAAACCCTATCCTCGTGTTCATTTCTTCCTCCACGCACTTATTTATTCCAGCATCAAAGAAGTCGCATTTATCTACGACGAGAAATTCGGTTTTTTCCATGCAAACGATGGTCGCTGAACGCTGAGTTCGTCGCACAAGTGCAAGTTCCTAAAATAGATGAAACATTACATAATGATAGGATGATTATGGTGCAAGTAATCATTTATTTTTTATAGAAACTCTTAAAGTTGTATATAAACGTATTATTGAATGCTTACAGTCCAAGAACCAGATTATTTATATATGTATAATAGAGTGGGGGAAATCGGTAAATTTAAAACATCTGTTCTGATGTCCGTAAAGCCCCTGTTTGAATATACAGTGAAATATATGATATGGCCTTTGGTAAGATATGTTTTGGCTCCGGTCCAGATTTCATATTTTAAAAATCATTTCACCCTCTTCAAGGCCGAAGCCACTACTAGGAACGGGGTACTTTGCCCTTCGGATGACAATCTATTCATGCTTGCTATTCATGCTATTCATGCTTGCTATTCATGCTATTCATGCTTGCTATTCATGCTATTCATGCTATTCATGCTTGCTATTCATGTTATTCATGCTATTCATTCTTGCAGTCCCCTCTCCGTCCTATCTCTCGAATGAGAATGTGGAAATGCAGCCTCCCCTTCCCTCTGTGCAGAGTAGATATCCTCTGCAGCTTTGAAGCCTTTACTCGAAGTTAGACTGTTTGATTTTCGAATCCCCATGTGAACATAGCGCTAGACATAATCACTGGACATGTGGAACATAGTATAGGATATAAATGACATTGTTATGTTCTACTCGTGATCATCAACCTGTCTTGTTCACTATCTTGTCTTGTTCACTATCCAAAAACCGGATTTCTGCGGCTGTATTTTACAATTTAAATAACAATAGGTTATGACGCTACAATCACATGATAATACCGTGTGACTTGCCATAAATTTATGCCTTGACGTAAAATCTACTTTTCTAGCAACTCGATCTTTTATGGCATCCAAAGTTACATTAAGTTTTAAACAGTCCAACTCTCCAAGAGATTTGGTCTTTGATGGCTTTCGCGAAACCATATTGCCGAGTGAGCTCAGAGATCATTTTACGTTTAACATGATGACATGGATTGTTCATGCTAGATTTTAGTTCATACAGAAACAATTAAGATGATTTTTTGATTAATGATACTGCCACTGACATCTGCTATACCGTTCATGTTACCATTGATAATCTTTTTGACACTTGATAATCTAACTTGTTGGAAACCAAATAATACTGTCTCAGTGCACCTGGAGACTCAATGTTGCTCTTTAATTTTCTTTTATAAAGACACTGCTGCGAAAGGGGCAGATGGTCTTTTGAAAGAAAAACTATGTCTAATTCTTTAGACTGTGATAATCTTTTAACGTCAGAAATAAATATCTAGAGATTAAAATATAGTTTTGCGAATGCTAACAGGCCAAATAAGCACCACAGTACCATTTATTAGCAACGGAGTAGTATCGTTTACTTCATCGAGCCATTTCTTGTTACGTATCCCTGAGGAACAGTTGAGAACCAGAGGTTGAGGTTCTTTACACTTGATCAATCATAAGTTCAATGATTCATCCACAAAGTCATTTCTTCTTACTTTTTATATCAAAAATCAATCAGAAACTTTGGTACGTATAGCATGAGGTTCTTCATAATAAGAATACGGAAAGTGCTACAGGATAATCCATTGGGAAATTGTGTAACGTGTTCTCGCTCCTCGTGATTCATTTGTCATTATTTAATACTCATAACTGCTCTACCACGTTACTTGTCTTAACAAAACTACTACTCGAGATAAATGTAGCCTAAATCTGGCAATACTTTAAGTACGTATCCACACAACAGCAGATTGGATCGCGGCACAATTTTCAGGTAAAGAAAAAAAAGACAGCTGAGCACGCAGAACGTTTAGGAAGGGGGACCCGAAGGTTCAGATATTTTGTTGTTTTATTGTTGGTAACAAACATTTAGGTTATTTTATGACAGTTATTGCATCCTGCCTCCCTAATGTTACACATTGTTTTCAAAAGTCGACCAAATTCAATATGATGGTATCATAAGGAAAAGTCCTGAGAGGGCAAGGCACCGTTGTACCATGGCATGACCCATGCATTCTGAACGCCAACGAACAACGAATGAAAATGTGCAAGTCTATCAAAGTAGATCTTACCCCAAAGGCCTCTCCTCGTGTCATGGTATTTGGAGGTTTTTCGTCCTTTACGAAAGCTTTATCTTCATCAGTGTCAAGCACAACAGCTACTTTCCCGGAGAATATAATATAGAAAGATGTGCCAATGTGTCCCTTTCGAATAATGACTCTACGTCGCCCGAAACTATAAAAATGATAAGAAGACTTGATTGATTTGTAAATTTCTACGAGCAAAATGCTTTGCTACTATAACTGAATATCATGAACACCTGAATAAAGAGTAAAATACATTTTTATTGAAAAGATCTTAATTCTTATTATCTTCGCGATGTGACAAATCAATAAGATGCCAAACCACAAAGCTATTGGGATGCCAATTATTGATAGATTGGAGCTTGCCGTGTCCTGGTATGATTATTGCAGTTAAAATGTATGTAATATGAACGAGTACTGTAGACTACGAAGCCATTCCTCATAAATTCCGCTAAGCAAGCTCTTCATCTGGTAAAGGGTTGATCGTTCATTAGGTCTACTTCGATGGCAGATTTTATGATACTATATGCATATCTACTTGTGCATTGAAATGGACACTCATAAAGTAGTTTGGGAAACAGTGACCATTTTCTCTATAATAGTCTTAGAGTTTATCTGTCGTAATATTCAGAGGTGCAGCATCACTCCAAGGCAGCGTTGTACAACCTTGAGGCCACAATCCCCTTACTGTGATACATAGAAGACATAAAAGACTGTAAGTCTAAAAGATTTAGTCTTAGCCGTAATTAGTTACTGCATACACAATTGTGAATCTTTGTGTACAATTGGCAATGCGTCTTAAATTTAACATATGTTGTTAGTTTAGAGTTAACAGCGAGCGACTAAGAAAAAAGTGACAAAACTTTATTTTTAGAGAAACTTAGATGTTGGCCAGTATACAAAAAACCTTTCCTTTACCTCTGAAATCGCGAAACTTTGGCAAGAAGATACTGCATTTTCTTTGTGTACTTTCGAAAACACGTCAGTTGACGCATTAAGCCGGCAATCAGTTGAATCTCTGATTTTGTGCGCTTTTCAGGATCCTTCTGTGCAATTGTTTTTGCCCATGCTGGCATCTGTACCTACAATTAAAAGAGGAGTAAAGTAGAGGAGGCTAACTTACCACTTGCTTAACTATAGCAGTGCATCAGGCTTGCGAAGGCAAGGGTCTTACTAGCCTGCGTCCACACTTGTACGACTTTACAGCAAACTTTGATGGCCCACACAGATTACGGTCTACAACCTCGTTCTGGTTTCACAAAATGGTTCGCAGTTTAACGTTTTAAAGCCATTCACACAGCAGAGCGAAATTTCCTGTGAGACGATGTTAACTTGAGATTTTGGTTGGAATCTCTGCTTGCAAACATAAGAAAGTAAACATTTGCAGCGAAGGTCATTCCAGTACAATATCTTAATGTGGTCGGAAAGTGTGATATCATGATTTTGAAAACGTTTGAAGCATGGGAAAAATACTCAACTTTCATGTTACCCTATTAGTAGGAACGTCAATGGCCAAAGTTGAGAGAGTTGCACTTTCCAAATACCGAGATATCAGCTTTCAACGTTCTAAATTTCTCTAACGAAACCTTATTAATTGACGCTGGCTCCTAAGGTAAGGTACCAAGGAATATCAACTGAATTTTGACACCAGATTTTTGGAATTCAAACGCCTCTAGTTTAAACGCTATATACACTACAGGTCTAGTATTTTGAGAAATAATCTATTCCAGGGTTGCCTTTATATTTCTAGAGACAAATTGTAATATTTACAAAACGTTCGATCTGCGACGCCATCACTTTTCCTCCGCATCACATTGATAGATGATTCGTACTTTTGGGGTTTTCTACGCATCTAGTACAGATGACGAACTTTCTGGCAGCCCAAGGGAACTCTACATTTAGTGTGTAACTAAACGACACTTTCGATGTTGAATGTGAGAACAAATTTACTACAACTTAGACAGCGAGGTTCTATGGCAAGTGCTGCGGAAGCTGTATTGGTATTCAATCTTAAACTTACATTGAAAAGAATACTAGTGCAATATAACTAGGTATATCAATGATAGATGGTTTTTTACAGGAAATTTGTAACTCTTCGTTAATCAGGCGAATTTAAGATCAGCGTATCGTAGTTTACGATTGTACTGATCTTAGCAAGAAATCAAGAGAATCAATACATTTTCGATAGTTTCTTGATCAAATCACCAACCGATGTTTAGAAATAAATTTTAAGCAACTACTGCCGCATAGCTATTAATTATTTTAAGTAACTTAAATAGTGATCTTTATACGTTTTAAATATTTTCTTTTCTATATCTATACCAGACTAAGGCAGTATGAAGAAGGTAAAGGATTTTGGGGTGAAGAGCCTTTACTGACAGCAAGACGCCTTGGCCATTGTTAGGGGCAACTGTCATTATAACACTGACGCATAAAGTTAAAGGTTCAAAAGGGAATCGACAATTTGATTGCCAGCCAAAACAAAAATTTGTAGTTTCTGCAACGCATATATACTTACGTTGTAATTATTGATTCAGTCATTTCTTGCTAAAAGCTAATCTAAAATATCGAAAATAGTTTCACAAGATAGTGTAGGAGAATGAGAGTAAGGGGGAAGGGGTGCAAAACTGAGTACATAGCCTGAACTAAGCGGAAAGTTCTTACCACGGATACAGGTTCCTTCATCTAAAAATTTATAACTGTAGGTCTTTCGTAACCTTCTCTGCAGTTCTTTTGTCACGGTATTCACTGAAACTCCTTAGTAACGGTACTCTTAGCAACAGTAATTGAGTTTTGAAGTACGTTACTGCTATAACAGGGACCGATTTAAAAATACATTGTATTCAATAACAAGTTAATTGATGGTAAAGTACACAGCATGAAACAAAATCTAACAAGCTGTCCTACCAAACCAAGTCAACTTAATGCTACTTTATTTCTCTTGACCAAAGTAGGTGTAACTTAAAGACAGTTTGACTATTTTTATAATTAAGGTAAACCTACATTTATCATTCTATTTCTGATAAGAGGGTTGGATCATAATTGAATTTTAGAAATATTACCAGTTTGCTGTCTTCTTGAATAAAAGTTTGAAGTGCATACAAGCAAAAAAATAAGACACCTGACGACCTTCCTCGCCTCCTCATGATTACCAACTGTTGCATAATTTATATTTTTAATAATTTAGTGAGTAGTTTCTTATGTGAATTTTTACGTTGCCATTGGGCTTTTGTATCTGACGATAGGATTTTGGTGTCTAATCAAAGATATGGTTGAAGCGACAGGCAAGGACCCTCTGGGGGGTGAGGGCTGAAGCTCCCCCACTTCTTGGCTAACGTAGATTCTTTCACTATGGTACACATATTTTTAGACAATTTAGCCCCCCGTATAAAATTTTATGCGCCGTTCTTGAGGAGCACACCTAAGCAATATCATGAATGAGCTGCTTTGTCTCATTTGTTTTTATCCTTTCCACAGGTTTTTCTATTCACAGTTTATAAGGCCTTATAACCAGTCTATAACGACGCTCCCATCTGAAACCAAGTCATAGTTTGCTATGTCGTCAATAGACCACAACTCAAGGATATTCAGTTCAGTCCTTCTACGAATAACATGTATAATGACGAGACTAACAACATGATATGTAAATAAACGTTGTTATGGAAAATGATATAATAAATTCCTATATAATATCATAAAATATTTAGAGGGGGGAAGGAGGGATAGAAGACATTTTCTATGATATGTATAATTCAAAGGTGTCGGATTTTTATCGTATTCTCAGAAATCTCAGGTAAAGTCAGCTTTGAAATTAGGGTTACCAGATTACAGTTCAGCGTGGTAGGTGAGGAGTGTAGATTGATAAGGAGAAAATGGGATATAAATTGTTTCTTGGTAACTTTTCAGTCTGTTTTCCTGTAGGTCAACGTGCTATTTATATATACTCTTTGTTCGCATTGAAAAATCGTTCTATTTTTAAGGGAGCAGGTCAAGTTTGCTAAGCTTGCAAAGCCAAGAAAAACTGTTTAGGTGACCAGAATTAAGGGACATTTACTGCGTTCACAAATCTTCGGGAAGAACATAATTATAAGTGGCGCTACTTTCAGGGTAGATAACATTTGGGAAGAAGGTTAAATTTTTGCTACTGCAATAATCGTAAGCTCTGCTCCGTATCATAATATCTACTACGTTTAGGACGTTTAACGTCGGCTACAGGTCATATTAATCCTTTACATCAGATGGCCTAGATCTAAGCTCTAGTGAAACTACGTAGACAAGTCTTCTTTTACGGTTGGATTTGTACTAGCCGTGCTCACACCATAATACTGTTTTTCTCGAATTGTGCAATTCCTGTTCCTTCTTGACTCCCGTACATTTGTCTGCAAATGCTAAAGGTTGTCTTTGGCAATCATTAACACTCGACAAGGAGAATCAAGCTTAGTGTTTCAAACCTGTTTCTCCGATATTTCATATTTTAACCAGAGCGCTCCCTACCATCGTAATCAATGAAAAACAAGGGCAATCTCAAGCAAATGCATTTCCTATTTTAATGGCCAAATGCATTTACTATTCTAATGGCCAAATGCATTTACTAATCTAATGGCCAAATGCATTTACTATTCTAATGGCCAAATGCATTTACTATTTTAATGGCCAAATGCATTTACTATTCTAATGTTCGAAGACATTGATAACTCCACTCGAGGCATGTCAATATATTATCTAAGATCTTTAGTATATACATTGTATAAAATATAGTATCTAAGAACCACGGACAGCATTCAGTCACTCGCAAAATTGTAATTTTGGTGTAGGGATTATGTGACTTTTTTTACCTTTAGCAAATACTACGGCTTCATTCAACAATAAATTGTTTGCATGTTATGAATTATAACAGTGATTTATCTAAATTGAACAAATTTGACATTTCCTCAAGTCAACACTGTCCAGGCCCGTAGCCAAAAGGGCGCGGGAGGGGCGAATACTTCCCCCTGCATGCAGAAAATTTACATGACTTTGTACATAGAGTTTCACATCACAATTTTTACATTGCCCTCCCACCTCTGTAAAAAACCCTTGCCCCATTGCCTAATTCGTCCTATCTACGGGCCTGATACCATCTTCGAATATCAATTCGAAATGATATTTGGCAATCTCTCCTCATACCTCCTGATAATAAGAGAGGCATCCCCAACGGATCCCAGGGCCCACAGATATCATAGAGGTTACTTAACTTAACTAAGTTGGCACCATCTAGCTCCAAGCGTACCTTACCTGATAACGACACTGGAACATTGCTGGATCAAATAACAAATCCTTGCGCGCGTCTGCCTCATTGACGGCCTCTGACAACTGAAGAGCCATTCCCGATATCAAGTTGGTATAGCCTCCTTTCTCTACAGCATACCTCCTTATTTGATTAAAAACACGGATTAGTAGACGGACCTGGAATGAAAAATAAGTAACATCAGTGGTTTTAAAAGCGAAGGAGGAATGCTGCTGAAATAAAATGTCTTCAAGTTACTTGAGAAAAGGGCTTTAGGTTCCAGACCTCATTTAAGAACATTTTTAAAACAATTATTTCAGGTGTAAATTTATTATGGGTAGTAAAATACAGGCGAGATTCATGACATTTCTAGCTAAAAGTAAAGTGCTAAAAAAGTATCCTCAGAAAATTTAGCTCGCGGTGCAGGTTTTCTAATCTTGTAAACAAGAGTTCCTACCTCCTCCCACATATCGTTGTTCGAGGTTAAAATAAAAACATCTATGTTCCTATTCAGTTTGCTGACTTTTGGGACACAGAGCAGTGTTGCTATGACGACTGCAAGGGAAAGTGATATCTCTTTAAAAGTACATCAAGTAGCATATGCTGCATGACGTGTCATATTTTGTTGAAGCCAATTAAAGTATTGAAAATTCATTTAAAAGCAATAATCAGTTTATTTGCAAATGATATCAAGTCAGTCTGGCACAGAAGAAAGCGACTTCTATAGGCGGTGCTACTAAGAAATGGCATCAAAGAAAATACAGCTAGGACATAACATCCAAATAAAAAAAGTCAAGAATCTATCAACGTTGGTGGCACAAAACCGTGGACAGGTAAAAGACTAGAGAAACCTTTATGCAAGGATAATTCACGTGACTACAAAATTACATATAGCTCAATATGCTCGTGAGCATTTTTCATTGTAGTCATAGGTGAAATGGGGCTAAACTTAATGGAGATTATTTAATCAATCAGACGAGTGTGGTTTGGAGCCTAAATCAAAATCACTTTGTTTAACCAATCCGTGCATGACATCATGTTCCCGCTGATTTCAGTGTCATGAATCTGGGCTTTGATCAATTAAAACGGCTGAGAAGCACTTTAGGCCAATCGGATGCTTATCTTGATGAAAGTTGTGTGGTCCCTTCATCGAAGTCAATTCAACCATATGTGTAAAAGAAAAACATTGATGCTAGAACAAACCTATTTCTGCTTAAGGTTTTAATAGATACTAAAGACGCTAGTCATTTGATATTGTGTGGAGCGTGCAGAAAACAGTTTGATAGATGAATAAAGATTTAAAAGGAGTGGTTGGTAATATAACTGGTTTAAGCGATGTATCTTGTGTCAATAAGATGAACTCAAATCCATAGATCTTATGTTACCAACTTCTAACCAAAAGCTGTATAAAACCTATAACTTCCTAAATTCACTTTTTCATTTTTTGTCCACAAGAACACACTTCAACAAATATGTGGTCGTTCAATAATCAGAAGGGATGGTACATGATGTGAAGACCTACGCTGTTTTCCATTTAAAACATCTCTTTGTATGATGTTGGGTTAAAAATAAAAAGTGAGACTATCTTGGAGTTAGAGAATATTGGGAATCGGAGAGCTAACACTGCTATGACCGAGGAATTTACACGAATCCTTTGCAATACTGAATCAGATGTTATGTCACTTGTCCATGGTATGTAATGTAACCACTTCACTATACCACAAGTGGTACTTTCAGTTAAAGAAAGTTTAACAGATTGACAAAACATCAGTCACCCAACTTTAGTCCTCCATTACGTTGGGGAGTTCCCATTCGTGGATTGAGATTCAAGGGGGGTGCAAGATAATTACGTTTGACGGGATGAAATATATGAGAGCACGTGCTTCATATTAAGTACCACTGAGTGTTATGTCTAAGAAAGAACAAAAAAGATACGGAGAGAATGCACCGATCCAAATCTGGAATATGAGGGAGTAGGGAGAATGGGTGTAGCCGGAGTAACTAGATTTAGAGAAAAACTCTTTCTAGACTAATCAGTTAGAAAGGTACTAGGGTAACATACAAATGCAATAAAAAAGCTCTACTATTAAGCTTATTTGGACTTCATCAGGATTTGTCCTCCAACCGTCTTTGCTGTATATCCTATATCAAGGCTATGGTCAGGTTGGGTTTTATGTATTTTGCCACTCTCAATCGAGAGGTATGCAGTAACGCTAGAAGTCTTAAATCATATTTTATATATGAAGCAGTGTTACCACTTTCAATGAAGCGCTTCCGCCAATTATCTGAATCGCCCGGGACGAAAAGTTGTTCTTCTTCCTTTATGGCTCTATGATGGCTCTGAGCTTTTTGGGGTTTGGCTAGTGTTACTCAGGAAAATGTAATTGGCTAGTATTTACGATAAACGGTTGTTTAGTGGAGCATATCTGCATCTTGGACATTAGTTAGTTTCTTTGTTATTTTCTGATACAATGTATGTACATTGTATATTGACTGAAGTGAAAGCAGTTCGTTTGTCACCAAGCTCGTAGCAGACAACTGCATTTTGTATAGAAATACTTTACTACCGCTCCGAAAAGTAGATTAGTATCAATTTTCATATGTATATGAAAATGTTGTTACTGACCTAATAAACCTAAAGTATTTTGCTGTAAGTGGAAATGGTGAACTATAAATAGACATCAAGGGTCCTGGGAACCAGTGAGTTGAAAACTGCACATTTCATGGTTCATTAAACGAAACTTAAAAACATAGTGTACTCTTACCTTCCTTGCAACTTCACGGAATTTTTCGATCTGCGGTAGGGAAAAAAAATAAAATAAATATGTTGACAAAACATATTCTTGGATTCATGTTATCCTTATACGATCCCAACTAATCTATATTACTTTAGTTACGTATCAATGCAAAATGTATCTACGTTCCCAAGTTTTCTGTTTCCTACAATTCATACTGATTTTACTGTCGTTCATATTTTGTACTCTAATATCTCAACTTGCATGGTGACCTTGAGCAAATTGCACCTCGGCATGAAAGTTGGAATCTTTTGATCGATGACTTTCTAGTTATAGATAATGTGACTTAGTGGCTCCCACTAGATATGCCAGATGTTTCCAAGCTGAGGGTAATCTCTTGTGAAATTTCTCTAGTGGAAAGATATGAAAGTTCTTCTTAAAGTTCAAATTTTTTGTTATAACTACAATGGATAATTCGACATTTCAAAGACTTGCTCTTATAAATTGATGTTATTAAATGATGTACAGATACGTTGGGTCTCTCCCTCTTTAGGTGATTAGAGCGTTCATCAAATTTTATGCTAGTTCTTTCAAGACGTCGGTAAATTTATAGACCTTCGTCTCCATATTATTCTGTGATAATTATCAGGCCTCCTCGACAACTACTTTTTACGACTCTCGTCTGCCAAGTTTCAATGGTTTATCAAAATACAGAAACCCCTGTCCCTGTATTCCCTATTGTCTCATATTCTGTAAGTCTCCTACACTTGCTCTCTCGATTTACTGTCACCTTGACCGAAGAATACAAAACAATGCAAGAAACTCTAGTCAATTTCTAAGATTTGTCCAAGAGTAGAGGATAAATACTAACAAACTCATGTCTTCCTTTGACGTGACTTTACTGTAAGCCTTCAACAGCATGCCGATCCAGGACAAGCTACACATCATTCGAGAATCATCGAACAATAACACTTCTCTGGCATCCTGAATCTCATTTCAAACATCAGATACCCTGAGCCTACTACTTCTATGCAACACCTGTTTCCTCTTCAACAACAGGATGTATACATAAGGACACGGCATGCCTAAGGGAAGCACAATATTTTCACTGTTGCAGAACTATTCATCCAGCCGTTTGAAAGTAAAGCCCTTACAACAGAAGATCATCTACCGTCCATCTGGGAAAGAAACATTAATGAATTCCTTGCTATTTTTAAAGGAAAAATTTGTAAGGCTTTCACTCAATTTCCGACAATAGTTTTTACAACTTTCACCCTCTGCAAGACGCTGTCTCACCGATACGGCCCCGTTACACCAGAAGATAAAAGCAATTCTGTCTACTAACCATGCCACAAAGACTGATCTACATCGTACATAGGTGAAACCAAGCGCTTATTATGTTGGAGGGAAAAAGAACACCGAAGAGCCGTCGAAAAAGCAGACACCAATAGTCACGAGATTGCTGGACACTGTTGGTCAAAGAGCCAACATCTCAACAGGGAAAACAAAAAATTATGGACCGAACTTGAAAATAACAACAAGGACAAGTGAAGGAAACACTGAGAAACTGCACAATCTCTGCAACACAACGCCAACATCAACAATATGTGCCAGAAGGGTCCAGATATCTGACTACCAGCACATGGAAAGAAACTCAACAAAAACAAAATGGGCATAGCGCCAGATAAAATCTAACTATAACTACCGAATTCTGCACATCAGAGTGTAAAATAGCTGCGTCACCAGAATCTAGTAGCCTTCACGTGGGAGTATTATCTATCAAAACGTGAATTCCAAACTTTCACACCTCACTTTATGAATAACTCTCCCATCAATAATAATAAGAATTCATGTAGATACCACTCTGATGTTTTTTGACTACGTTAATTAATCGAATATCAATGTATAGTATGTCTCTCCGAATTTAAAATATAGGTAGTTGGTTTAGCAGGTTTGGAGGGCATATCTTTCTGTTTTCTTGCTATTTACAAAATGAACACCACTTCAGCACCAAAACAGGTTCAAAGGTGTCAAAAAATATAACAAGAATCAGCGCACTTGATATGTACTGGTGTTTATTCTCAAAAGGGCGTGTAGTATTGAAAGGATCGCTTTCAGTGGATGTATAGGTCCCTTGTTGGTGTGCGATTGCAAAAGTTGCACATCGTGCTAAATTTAAAGCTAAGATCTCGATTGCACTGCCTCTTAAGGTGCGATTTCACCATTTTCAATCTCGTTCTTATTATGATATCGGAGGTGCTCCAAATTGAGAGAGTGAGGGGAACGCCGGAGAGCAGCATCCTTCCCTGTTATCCTCGGGTGTAGATTTGCATTTCACTACTTTTCTTTTGAAACTTCAGTGTTTCGAAACGATTTAATGGAATGCTTGCCAGCAGATAGATTTCACAGCTCTCCAACTTAATCTGAAAATCCATGTCGTGAACTTTTAAGAGTAGCTCATTATTCTAGTGAATGACGGATGACATATAAAATATTGGTGATGAACAATTATAGGACAGAAAAATGATAGGGCTCCAATTTTTTAAGGTGATATAAATCTATTAACCTTGATAATGTTATCATCGTTTTGTCAGTTTACCTCTAGACGTTCGAAAGAATACGTTAGTCTAATTCTTTCTCCTACCTTAAAGAAAATCTGCTGATTTCGAACGCTCTTCGGTCTATTTTACGAAGCGATGATAAGTACTTATACTGCCAGAGAGTGGCCACTTTTGAGCAACGAGAGAAAAAACAAAGGTATTGTACCGCGACTTACGCTTTCCGAACTTCCCCAAATTCTTACTTTTCGCATCAGCCATTCCAAAAGCAAAATTTATTCATTTTAACATAAATTTCCTATTGTCCATGAGGTAATTATGCTTGCGTACACTTCCATAAGGAGCCGGATTTACACTTAGGCTTTCCTAAAGTTTGTTGGTGGTACAAAACAGTAGAACTGCACGAAATAGCGAAAACATTTTAGTACTGAAACGCTTTTTTTTTTTTCTTCCATTAGACGAGACAATTAAGATATGTGCCGACGCATTGTACCGGAGTGACCTCATGTGTCCGCCGTTCCCTGAG